>JAODXP020000013.1:6127559-6282559 GCA_027497455.2 Sardinella longiceps | reverse complement strand
GACTGACTAAGACTATTTGCGATTTGCGATTTCTGATGTTTTGTTTTGTTACCCATATATTATAAATAAATTACATGGCTGCCAAAAGTCAAACTATTTATCACCGTATGCATCAAGTTAGGCCATACCTTAGTATAGTTCCCATAGTATTCATTTATAGTAAGCTATGAAACAAATACAGCACAAAAATGCATGTACCGGGATTTATATGAGTTGTAACCACAATAATTTACAAACATTTTACAAATTGCAAACTGGCAGCTAACATTGACTGAAAACAAAGTTTAGTTGCCCTCATCAACTGGCTGCTGTTTCGCTCAGTGATGTTTTTTGCCCCCTAATGGGGCTGCCTCGAAGGCAGGTCTAACGTCAACGTTGAGGGCACTTTTTTGCTTTTTGCTTGGTTTTAGTATCATATTGTCCCACCTGACGACAGCACTTGATGAACGTTGGTCTTTTAAGGCTTGATGACTTGTGTAGTTGCACGGATAGACTATCAATTCATCCGCAACCACAACCCAAATCTCATCATCTGTCCACTATATGAACCTTTTTGACCAATTTTGACCAATCTTCAAAATAACACCTGCTCGCCATCTGGATGTAAGTAACAATATTTAACACTGTATAACCTTTCTTTAAACCGGTTCAACTGCCACTTGACAGAATTCAACAATATAATTTTTTTGTCAAGTCAACTACTTGATCCACAGTTTAGTCATCATGGAGACCGCAGCTGTAACCGCCAACCTCCACTCTCCACTTGGGGAGAATCAATTATACTGTTATCCTTGAGTGACTCAATCTCATACACTTCTCGATTCTCCACGTACTCTCTTTCTAGTTCACTCCTATTGCGACAATAGTCGCACTAAGAGCAGGAAAGCATAAAAGTTATGTTTAGTTTCTTTAAATGGTTTTAACGTAAGTTGTTCTGGTCTCAAAGACTGAATAACAAAGGTTGATAAACAGTTGTGTTTCTAGGCCCTCTACACACAACAATAGTGCTATAACCAATCAGAGAAATCCCATCTTTACAATGTAATTTGTCAAGACAGTTTTGGGGTTTCCAGCTCACAAGTAAACAATCGCTAGACCATCCTTCGCAAGGGGCAACTACATTTCTAGTGAACAGGTGCTAGCACTAAGTGAATGGGACAGGAAATCACGTTCAGTTTTATCGTCTTTGACCATTTCAATCATAATTTGTCTGCAGTTCAAAGTGCCGTATTTGACATTCGGTCAAAACTATGCATGGCCACAGGGTCGGTTGAAGCCTTTTGCCCAAGGCCAAGGAGAATTTTTCCTCCTCTTTTATATAAATACAAGTGA
This sequence comes from Sardinella longiceps, assembly GCA_027497455.2. Classification (NCBI taxonomy): domain Eukaryota; kingdom Metazoa; phylum Chordata; class Actinopteri; order Clupeiformes; family Clupeidae; genus Sardinella; species Sardinella longiceps. Next base: position 6,281,227 of record JAODXP020000013.1, on the reverse strand, counting down.
AAAACTAAAGAGAAAATATTAATAGATGTATCGCTATGCCATGATACTTGGTGCCCTAGGCGATCACGTAGTTAGTCTATGCCTAGAGCCGTCCCTGCATGGCCTTAGCACGGAGATGAAGGTATGTATGTACTGTATGTTAAATTATGCCCATATTTAGCCTGTCTATGGTACAGTATCGTACTGTTTCATTTATATTTTAATGATCCTCAATAGAGTTCTGTAAAAGTTAGCCAAGGAGTTCAATACAACTCTCCAGGGAGGATGTCCCTCTTTCCCAGGGTGCTCAACCTGATATCCATCTCTTGCTGTCTTACCTATTTTGGTATTTATTGCCTGACAGTTTAACTATTATTGTGTGTTTTGAGATGTGATATAAATAGATGGTTGGGTTGAAACACCACAGATCTGGATCATTCAGATGTCTGCACATTCTGGTAATTTTCCTTTGCATGTCTGTAGCCTTCCCTCATTGACCACTGGAACCACAGTCCTTGAGCATTCTCATATGTTATTTCTGTAAAATTCCAGAATATCACATTCAAATCTTTTTCACTGACACTACATACACTACACATACTTTTGGGTACCAGGAGACTACTTACCATACTGTAAACTAAACACTGTGCGATGTTTGTTTCTTTTAAAAAAAAAAAAAAAAAAAAACATTAATCTGCTTATTTTTAGTAAAAATGGGAATAGATGCAAGTTGCCATTCATTTGTTCAAAGGTTTGTCAAGTTCATAGGTTTGTAATTCATTTCGTCTATGATAAGTATAATGTAGGCCTAAGTATAATACGCATAAGGGGTTTAACATTCTAAAGCCTGTGTTTATTTGTGTTGACATTAACTAATAGAAATCAAGGGACTTTTAATGAGTCTTTTAGTCAGAGGTTCCTGTAATAGTTTTTTAATCTCAGGCCAAATTTTTAAATTCATTATATTTTGCATTGTACACAGTGACCACTGGGAAGGGTTTGCTTGCTTGGTATGAATGTTCATTTCAGTAAGGTAATATCACTGTCTGCCGAGTGCCATGGTGCTTAATTGGACCGAGCATATGGTGTGTTGGGAGAAGTAGGGCAGGGTGGGATCTTTTGGTTAATAGACCATAGCGGATAAGCCACTCCAGAGGCTTGTTTCATTAAGGCAGTTGGCAATATCTCTGAACATATCAGGTACATATCAGGTACTGTAGTTATAAATCATGACAAATAAAATAGATAATACTTTATCTGATTACATTTCCACAATGAGACTGGCTTACAGGCTGAATATCACATAACTTCAGGAACCTACAATGGATTATGTTGTAATAACAATATATAACTGTGCGATCCACGTTTAATAAAAGAGGGCATCCGTGTCTTTCATCAAGCATATTCAAACACCTAGAATATTTTGTCATGATCCAATTGGATGGGTGAGCCTGGAACTCTCACCTGTTTATAAACCACAAGTATTTTCCTGTGTCCAGTGTGCCAGACCCAAATGCATGTCACACTTGCACCCCCGTGAGCTATAAATATCTTAATGCAAGCCTGTCCGCATGGCACCTTCATATTTGATGCAATGGAAAAAATCTCAAGAGATCGCCACCACCAACTTTTTTCCCTTCAGGCTGGAATCCCAGCTATCTGTGCTGCGCTGGCGGACCAGGCCAAGTTGGGCGCTTTCCTATTGCCCTATATGATATGGCTGCTTGGCTGGCGACCAAGGAGTGTGGCGATACAAGACACCGACACCACCAGCGGCAGCCGTAGCCAAAGCCCAAAGCCCCAGCGGGCTGAGTGGCCCAGTGGAGCAGGCGTCGGCTCACCAGAGTGCAACAGGCCATCTGCCAAAGCCACCTCAAAAACAACAGCCCTGATTGCCTCCATGCACAGCCTTACACAACCTTATTTAGGCTGTTTTTCCTCTGCGCTGTGCTCTGGAGTCGAGGATTACAGAAAATAAGATGACTGCATGTCTACAATACTTAACAATTTTGTTGTCATGTTGTAATCAAACAGTACACTTACTGTAATTAGAAGCAATTACACAAAAAACTCGCTGCCTTTCCAAAAATTCATAAAAGGCAAATGTTGTTATTCAAATAGCATGGCTATATTTCTTGTTTAACAGGTCTTGTCGAACACAGTGTCATACACCAATCCATGGCAAAATGCTGTATCATCCAAACTGCACATTGTTATGAGACTGTAGGAAATGTGTTTATACAGGATTTATAAATATTCAGACCACAACAGTCTACAAAAACTGCCCTCTTACCTGCCTGATGGGTTTTCCTGAGACTCAACTATCATATATTTCTCTGTTTATCCAATATATTGCTAGCCTGGTCCTGCCCATACGTCCTGTCGCTACATGAAATTTTGCAATCAAGTCAGTATGGCCAAGGAGGCAATTATTCTCAACTCTGGAGCCAAGAAAATTCAGGATCTAATGAGAAACGAGCAGGCTGAAGGAGACGAGCTTACGATGACTGTCCAGCTCTGTCCCAAAACATTTAAGAAGTTTGATTGCATTTGATAGATGTTCGCAATGCTAGCTTTGCCAGACCACAGTTCATTTCTGAACATGGTCGCACAAGCCAGGCTAATACTGTACATTACACCAACCCTTTCAATCCATGCTTCTTTAGGTCTTTTTGAATCATCGCGGTTTAAAAGCTAGTTGCATGTCCAATGTACAAAAATTAGTTGAGATGCATATTATTAATCTAGACTGATGAACTCATCTTCTGTAGATGAAACTATTCATGAAACGTTTATAGTATGTTTCTCAATTTTTGTTTGTTTGTTTTTTCATAAATTGAGCCGAGGTCAAACAAGTTCCCAACAAAGGTGCCAAGAGGCACCACTCCGAACAAATCCGATTTGGCACAAGCCGCTGGCACAAGTTCTGGCCCTCTGATAGGGTCTGGTAGATTTGTTTATGCTATGCACACTTTCGTTCTCTTCTTCAGACCAGATTTGGTCTCTGACTCGTCCTTAGGATGATTCGAGAAGAAGCCGTCCTAAGCGTGCAAAACACACTGGCAAATGATACCATAGCATGGGTTTAGTGGTTTGGCTCAGTTGAGATGTTGTGATTACTCCACTTAACTGGGTAGAAAAGCACCATTCATGCCAATTTTGTGGAATGTTTTACGAGCTGAAACTGTTTTTTTTCCCCTCCCTTGCCTGGGAGCATATGGGCAGTAAGGGCTGGACCTGGCAACCGCAGTGTTGTTTTCAGATGTTGTCGTAGGCCTGTGAACCATTGCTCTGAAGGATTCAGCTTAACCTCCCCACAGCCTCACCCCCTGCCTCAAACTTTCATTAAACACGTTTACAGCCCCCAAGTTTGCATAACAATAACGCATTCTCAGAAAGCAATCTGCTTCTAGTCAGCTACTTATTCCCCGACTCTGACCCCCTCTCTGCTCATTACGTAATTCCCTGTTAAACCGTAGGATTCTGTAGATACCAATACACAACACCCTTCATCTCAGCTTGCAGAGGAACACCAATGCCAGTCACCCACCACACCCATCACTCTCTTAGGGTCAGGCGGAGGTTCGTCTTTTGTTCATCTGGCCCATAAAATGCCCAGATCTCTACAAACACCTCCTTTGACTCAGCCGCCAAGCCTCTTGTTCTCTGTGTCCACATGGCTGCAAAAAAAGATTTGCTACTGTGGTGATGCAAGGCAGACAAGTCAATGAAAGGCTTCAGCTGGAGATTGTCAGTGAGAGAAGAAAAACACAGTTTTCTTCCACAAAAACCGTCCTCTAGAATAATGCCCTGGCAGGCAAGCCCCAGCTACCATCAATCTCTGGCCTAGGTCACAGTCCAGGCCCAAAGAACACTTGTCACCTCTAGACAAGAGAAGTTGAGGTTTTAGGACATATGACAAATGCACTAATGACAACAGCAGCACATTAGTTCCAAATAAAGTCTCCACTTTCTAAGAAAATACTTGGAGCCAGTGTGTCTGTGGCGTACGCCTGGGCCAAATTCCAGCTGTGGGGTAGACCATCAACCTAACTGTCTTGTTGCTATCACAATGGTAAGACATGTCATCCTTTCTTTTGAATACTAACTTACATGACATGAGGCATAAACGCAATTGTTGGTTGAACATAGATTGTCTGATGATTTGTCGACATTTACAATTATATATGAGGCTAAGGTACAATGGGCTGTATTCACTCACCATTGTTATGGAGAAATTTGTTCTTTAACACAATTTATGCAGATTTTTAAGAAGATTTGGCATTCAGCAATGTTTTCTTATCTAGTATGTAATGTGTTATAATTCATTATTGCATTTCCGTCAATTCAGCAGTTGCAGTAAAAATGTTTTAAAAGGGCCCCTCAGAACAATTTAAAGACTATTCTTAAGACATTGGTGAATGAGGCTCAATGACTTTTAGGATGTTTTTAGGATGTTTTGAAATTGATTGGGTTTACTCTTTGTCTGTGTCCGAAACGGAAAAAATTCTGCATCCCAAGGTAGTGTTCAGTGGCATGAATATGCCTTTATCACAGCAGCCTTTGTAGGAAGTAGAAGAACAGTCCTGTTCCTGTGTGAGCACAAGTGCTTCTAATGAAGTGACATCAGATTTAGCCACTTACTTTAACCATAAGTCTTGTCTTTAGGAACACCTTTTTGCTACGGGAAGTGGAACAGCCCTACAGCTGCCATGATAAAGGCCCTGAGCTACAGTATGTATGCTACGTGGAGCTAAGGAAGTAGCCTAGCATGCTAGTAATCTGAAAAGCTCTCGGGTTGATTCCGACGAGCACCTTGTGCATTTAAAGGGGAGGTTCACTTTCCCCTTTTCTGGAGTGTCTAAGATGAAATAGAATCATTGACACCAAAATTTTGATGATTACTCCTCTCTCTGATATTGGGCTCATTTAGAATCCCCTCTTTTCTGCTATAGAATGGCTTGCTTTGTGCATGTCCAATAATGTCCTTAAAACAACCTTAAACCTTTATTTTAAAACATGTGCTGCTCACCAAGTAGTTAGTGGTGTCCATTGATGTTCCAAAACAATTATTGTAGCAAAATACAGTTTCTGTCACGGTTTATGTGGTATTTTGAACATTCTGAAACTATCTTTTCGATGTAGTAATACCAACTAGCACAACAAAAAGACAAATAAAGCTGGATAGGAACTGTATGCTATGATAATTGTTGTGGAACATCAACGGACACCACTAACCACTTGGTGAGCTGCAGATGTTTTTAAAGAGAGGTTTGAGGTTCTTTTAAGGCCATTATCGAACATGCACAAAGTCATTCTAAAGCAGAAAAGGGCGTATTCTAAATGAGCCCAATATCAGAGACAGGAGCAGTTGTCAAAATTTTGGTGTCAATGATTCTATTTCATCCTAGACACTCCAGAAAATGGGCTAAACATGCAGAAAAGTGAACTTCCCCTTTAACCCTGAATTGCTTTAGGAAGTAACTGATGGATATAAGGTGTTTTCAATGAAAGCATTAGCCAATTAATACGTTTGTTAAACTTATTCATAGTAAACACAAACAAACTAAACAAAATCGAAACAATATGCAGTGGATCTAAGTGCCACAAGTCAAATTGTCAACAAGCCATTGTAAGGAGGTAGAGTACTCTAGGAAAATTACAAGAAGGTTGTTCACCTTGGCCCTGGGCCAAAACCCTCTGTGTGAACTACTATCTCACAAAGAATCAATGTCACCTGGCCAAGGTGTTACACAATCTTAGGTACAACAAAACACCTGTTCATTTTGCCGACTCAGTTAGTTTGGCATGACTGTTTTTACATGTTGGCAACCGTCTACCAGTAGTTCTCGGTGTCCCATCTTGGCATCACTCAATGTTCAAGAATCAAGAATGTTACTGACATAGGAGTACACTCTGACATGAGAACAAACACTCAATGCATACTCTAAGTAAAGTGAGATGAACACATACAATATTTACTAATGAAAACCTATGAGGCACCACAATTACAGACTAAGATGGTAAATGGTATTTTTCTTGATTATCAAGAGGCCAAAAAAGCTAATAAGGCTTTGTGACACTTAAAGTTGTCAGTTTAAAGATTTATATGATAACCTCATGAATACAGTCATGAGAATGTAAAATAATTGCATTCTCATAGAGCATGCATAGAGCTTTTTCATAGAGCTATGTGGAGCAAGATATATCATGATAAGCGAGTTCCTGGACCCATGATCACACAAGGCAAAGGCAAGCTCTGTAGAATACACCAAAACCTCCCAGAATGTTTGCTGTAAAAGCCTAATCCTCATGTCCAATTAGGGAAATGAGAGGAAATGGTAGCATGACTCTCCACTGAGGGGAAAACAACTTGAATTCAGGCGTTCACCGAGCAAGTGTGCTCTGTTCTTGTCCTGCAGCCAAGGATATCAGTGAAATGCCTGTGTATGTAGATCGGAACAGATTCCAAATTTGCTTCCATGCAAATTAACTACCATGAGGGATCTTTCTCCGCCTATCATCTTTGGAGGTGGAGCTATAACCTGTTCACCACACTCCTTGTTTTGTGACCCAGGGTTATCTGAATTAAGGTGTGAATTGGAGTGAGTTGTTATGGTTACAAGATCTACTGTGAAAAACACTACAAGGTAACTGCAATGGAAGGCAGCATTGTTAGCCTACTGGCAGATAGATGATGATGTAGCCCCAACTTCGTTCAATGATGTTAATGACCATGGCTTGAACTTTGACTGAGGCAAGTGGTAGCATGACAAAGGTGGAGTGGTTATGGGTGTTGTATGCAACACTTGATGCACAGCTCAGTGGCAGCTGATAAGCGCTCCGGCACCGGGCAAGCATTTGAAATGAGTGTGATTCGGCATAGCCTACAGTGACGTACCTGTCTACGTGTGACAGCGGCTCAGTTGTCTTCCAGCTTATGACCACATCTTGTTTTTGAAACTATAAAGCGATTGAACCTGACTGCTAGCTAGGGTATCAATGTTGTGCCATTGAGAACAGGTTGCTAGGTGGCTTAAGGGCAGACAATGCTAAATAATATCATACTAACCATTCGTTTGTCATTAATCTACTAGTCTACAATACTATTATTCCATTAGGCCTGCTATACTGTTCTACCCATAGTACACCATTAAAGGCATATCAATTTGTTTTAGGTAAATTTACCAGCTTTGTAATCACATTGATGATTAAATAGCTCATCATTTTTGTTTGAATGTGACTGACATACCTGTAACTTGTAACTAAGTCTACGCTAATGCATGCTAATAAACTGCTTGTTGATGGTGAACATGTGTACTTTAATATAAAGTCGTCACCATTTGCATAGGCACTGTGTTTTGATTCTGACAGCAGTCCCAGTGAAACAAACATGATCAGGAAGTGTAAGGAACTGTAGTTGGTATGCGGTATCATAGACAACACTCTGAATCATTCAAAGCCTCACGTGGAAAAAAGAGGCTGGGGTTCATCTGGAAAAGCTGACTGACTATGGTGGCCCAGTAGGAGCAGGTCAATGGGCAGGGTGCCTCAACAAAACAAATATAGCCAAAACACTGGCATGCAGGCCCCGTGATGAAGTCTGGACACCAGGGCGTAAACGTGAAAACACCTGTCTGAAGGACATCGCATTTGATTTTAGTTCCCTCTCTCTCTCTCTCTCTCTCTCTCTCTCTCTCTCTCTCCCACACACACACACACACACACACACACACACACACACACACACACACACACACACCTCCAGCATTGTGTTCCATTCTCATGATTAGTAACCACGTTCTCTATTTCCCTTGTGATCCCTAGTGTCCCAGAGTTTGATGGCCCTCATGACTGCAGGTTTCAGTTTGATGGAATTGACCCTGTGGTGATTAGTGTGTAAAGCAGTTTGTAAAATCAAAGGAGGGCAGACTTTGGAAAATTTTAGCATAAATAGATGCCATGTACATTTCAGAACTGGCAGAGTAGCAGTGGGAATGGTGACACTTTTAACAGTGAGTTGAATGAAACATGACAGAAAATGACAAACAAAACTAGCCTTGAGTCCATCATTTCTGTTTCCTGGAGCAGTTTTTTTTTTTTTTTTTGTCTCATGCTCCAAAAAAGAAGAGTTATTGGTCAGTGACAATAAAATGGAAACCTCCGCAAGAATCTGCAGTTGGCCATGGGTTAAAGGCTTCGTTTTTGCCGAAAAAGAGAAAATGTGACATATTGAGTGATTGCTGAGGGCTGGCTGGAGAAAGAAGGCCGAGGAGGTTTCACCCAAAATAGACTTCAGTGACCCTGAGCCGAAAGGACAAAATACCATTTAGCCCTCGTTTTGTTGCTGTTGTGTGAAATAAATTGAAGATGAATAGACAGATGGTTCTTGTGGAGAGCCACGGCGAGGCACGAGAGCCGGCGTGGTCTCAGCCTGTCTTCCCCTAATTCCTCTGTCCATTCACGCAAGACGCCCCCGTTTGAAAGCACGCCTCAAAAGAATGGCGTGCTAATGCCTGCAAAACTATTCTTCTGAGTGTGGCACGCCTGCAGAGGCGAATGCTCCCCATAAACCTCAGTTAAAAGGGGGCAACTGTACGTTGAACACGCACACACACACACACACACACACACACACACACGTGTCCAAAGCCATTCCTCTGCTATGGGAAAGGGCTCCCCCCACCCTCTCACTTCTTTCTTTCTCTTTCTCTCTCTCTCCTCTTCTTTTCCACCTCTCTTACACACTGTACCCTCCAACTCTTTTCTCTCTCTCTCTCTCTCTCTCTCTCTCTCTCTCTCTCTCTCTCTCTCTCACAAACCCCTCTTCAAGCACTATGACACTTGCTGCATGCATGCACGTCGGCACGCAAGATAAGTTCTGTGTGCCTCGGCTGTGACTGTCGCCTCTGAGCCACCCATTAGTAATGTTTAACGGCGTTTGGGGTTTTTCCCTCACAAACAAGAGGCGGCAGTTAAACCAACCCGGCATTCTCAAACGCTCACTCAAACTCGCTACTAGTGTTTACCCCTTCATTTTTTTTTCTCCCTGTGGCCACACTCAAATGGCGGCAGACCGCCGATGCATTTACGATTACCGTAAGGGACTCTACACAAACAGTTGTGTTGATGACAGAAGAGGAGTAGGAGTCATGGAGGGGGAGTTGGTGGGGGTGGGCGTGGTGGGGGGGTGATGGAAATGTGGGGTGGAAAAAAAAATAACAGAGCAACGGTCAGCGGAGTCAGTCAGCGAAGCATAAACCCATCCAGAGAATGGCTGTAATGCCACTCAGTCGCATGCAAAGCCAATTACAGTGGCAGTGCAGTGTCTCCGCTTCCCAGGCCGGCTCAAATCATGTGGTGCACGTCCTCTCTTCTCCTCTGCTCTGCTCTGCTCTCCAGCTTCAGAAATACTTTAGCACCAAAGTGCCCTCCGCTCAGTGCATAGGCATGGAAATGAGATTAGTCCGAAGGTGCCTGCTCTACTTCCCAATGGAAATGTACTGCACTCTCGTCTCGCTCCAGGCTAGGGAAGTAGGCCTTGAGTATATTATGACTATGACGATGTACTGGATGATCAGGTATTAGATTTCCCTTTCAAGTACACAGCAAGAGGAGAGCTCTATCGCTCTACAAAACGAGACCTAGATATGAGAAGTGTTTCATAATACCAGCAGATTTTTTTCAAATCGTTGTCCCACTAACCAGTTCACCTATTCATGATAAGTTGGACTCATCGCAAATTCTAATTATGAATGATTAGTATCTAAGCTCTGTGCATCTTTCCCCTGTTTGTCGGTGCCTTTGTTGACTTCTTGGGCTTGGGTCAATGTTCTGTGTACTTCTATTTGTTAGTGTGTCCCCGACGCCAGTTTGTTAGTCCAACGTCATTTGTCCAATGCAGCCTGCATTTGTGCCTCTTACATAAACAGACCTCATCCCCACTTAGTCACCTCATGTCGTCCAGAGAGCTCCGCTGCGCTGCACTGCGCTGCGCTGTGGCCAGTTATCTAACAGCCTAACAGAGCGCTCTGAGCTCTGTCTGGGTCTCGCTCATAATTGTGGCGGCTTTGCTTGCTGCGCCTCTCCTAGCCTTGGTGCATCATGGGATGGCTAGAGGGGTGGGGGTGGAGGTGTTAGGGGAGCGGGGGGAGGGGGGTGTTTTGACCCAGTTCCCGCCAGCATTACCCCCTCAAGGTAATCCTCTTGAGAAAAAAATATTGATCAATCACTCCTAAGCTCAGGTGTTGGGGGAGGGGTGGAAGAGATAGGAAGGGATAGAGAGTAAAAGAGAGAGAGAGAGAGAGAGAGAGAGATGAAATTTTCCAGAGTCTATGCCACTGCTAGAACATGCTGGTATATATGCTAACTTTATGTATATGTGTACACACATAGGCTTCTTTTTTTCTCTATATGTCATTGCTTTGGCAATATGTCTTGTCTTGTTCGTCATGCCAATAAAGCACTATTTAGTTGAACTGAATTGAGAAAGAGAGAGTGCAAAAGAGAGAGAATGATAGCGAGTAAAGAAGAGAGAGAGGGAGGGAGGTGGGGAGAGAAAATGGTGGAGAGAGACAGAAAGAGAGAGAGAGAGTGCTTTGGTGATTACCACCTGCACGCACGTCACAGCAAAGCTTCCAAGGCCCTCCTGGGTGACCTAGGTGCATGTGTCACTTCTTGGAGTTGCTGTGCGTGTCTGTATGCATTTGTGTGTGTGTGTGTGTGTGCGTGTGTGTCTGTGTGTGCGTGTGTGTGTGTGCGTGTGTGTGTGTGTGTGTGTGAGTGAGTGAGTAAGTGAACTAAGAAGCTGAATTAGGCTAATGACAACAAACAAGGCGTCTCCTGGAAGGAACGTTATGTAACGTGAGGACCAGTAGGATGCATGTTAGATTTTCAACGTCCAATGTCATACCAGATGAGTAGATAATCATTCCAGGTACTGACTGTGCCTCATTTGCAGCTGACCCATGGAACAAACCCCATGTGTCATTAAAGGGCCACCAAGCAACTTTTAGCTGTGAAACTAGTAAACATAGCAAGGGCATACAAAACCCTCCAAACATTTTCCAAAGGTCTATGCCACTGCTAGAACATGGTAATGATGTCTGATAGCAACAAAGTTTGAATGTCGTGCTGTAACTAGCTTTTCTTTTATCCTACCCCACTACCCCCCATTAAGAACTACATAGTGCAAATTATATCCTGGATGGATGGTGGGAATAAAACTTGCCTTTATCTAGCCTTCTTATGACTTTCATCCAACTTAATTTGGAGAAGATATCAAAACAAATTGTTTTGATAATTGTAATTTTGTCAAATTGTAAAGTATACCTCAAACAGTGGTGAAAAGTTGCCTGGTGCCCTTTCAGTAGCCTACAACCACAATCACAATCAGATAGGGAGCCTCATATATGATTCCTATTGTATACAGAATTGCTCATATTATTTGCAGAAGACGAGAGACTGTAATGATTTCACTGGGGTGAAGAGACATACAGTAAATAAACTTGCGGGGGCCATTTTCACACATGTTGCTCGTGCAGGCGACCGCTCAGCTCCCGTTCGGCCTCATTTGCCTGAGTTTATAGCGGCGTGACCAATTAAAGCCATGTTAATGGAGCTGTTGTGTGTAAACTCCAAGAGGACAAAAACAGATGTAGAACACTTCAGTTGCAGCAGTGGGTTCGGAATGGTTTTGTCAGTGTTCTAGACCTAGAATCGCCAGTAGTTCTCTATTATTTTATGCCAACAGTGGCCAACTGATGCCACTGACACATTTCTAATACAATAGTTTCAACCACTGATTTTTTGGGGGGAAAGGCTGCATTCAATCAGTCTTTGCTAAAGCTATTTCCAGAAAATGAGTATCTATAGGTATACTATTCGATGGTTGGTAACACTCAAAATATTACTGAAGTAAAATTAACTGGAAAATAACTAGGCTACCAGGATCATTGTCATGAACTGTAAAGCAGCCTGCTTTGTTTATGGTCCTCTGTTACTGTAATATAGTCATACTATTTTGGCCCCAATGCTGACTCTTTGTCCTACCTGTTTATTTAGGGCCCTTAGGCTTACCGGAGGCAGGCAGTAGACTGCACAGTCTGTTCTATCGAGCATAGCTCAATCAGATATTTAGTCCATTGTCCGCGGCCTAACTAGATAGCACTAGGCAGCCCATGGCGGCTTGCACACAGCACAACAGACAATTGAAGTTCTACAAACAATCCCTGCGAAAGATTACCTCTGTACAAAAGACATATCCACTCTGATTTCAGTGATGGGAGAACAGCCATCACAAATATGCTGGGAATTTGTTCCAGCGAAAGATGCATAGGTTTTCTCACAACAGGCTGTTTGGATAGATGCTTTTCAGTATAGTGCTATTGTGACCAGATGTGTGTGTGGGTGTGTGGGTTTTGTGGGGGGGGGGGGGGGGGTATACGGCTGTGGCACTATCATGAGTGAGTCATGATGTCTTGTGGGACTGCTCTGATTGATAGTGCTTGAAAGAGGCCTGAATTAAACTTTTTATTAGTGTGTGTGTGTGTGTATGTTTGTGTATGTTTGTTTCCCCTCCCATTATGCAACATGGCTTAGCTTGATAGCTGAGTGGACCTCTGTCATCGAGTGCTATCCAAGGTTAACAGAGGTGTTCTGAGTGTATTGTGTGTCTGTGTACAGACGTCTGTGTGTGTGTGTGTGTGTGTGTGTGTGTGTGTGACTGTCTTGATGATCAGTCAGCAGGCTTTTTTGAAGGTAGAGGAGCAGCTGTTGTGGGAGCTGTGCAGAGTGGACACGTTCATCCAGAGAGATTCTCATGTTTCTGGCTTCGCTCTCTGCCCACGCTCACAAGTAAAATCATATAAACTAAAAGAGCACTAGGAGAGTGCAGACCTCTGCCAAGGCCCAGGCACTAACGCAATATAAATACACACAAAATATAATGTGTTCGTCCTTGGGCAAAGGCACTTCTGATAAAAAATGTTGTAAGAATCCATCAGTTGCAAACAAAGACACAGACAAATTCCAATGAAAACATAACCTCCTTTGCCGAGGTAATGATAATTATAATTATATTTGACTCCTGACATGGGTAAATATGACACTGTGCTGCTTAAACATGGCAATAATGAGACCGTCACTCATCCAGGCCTTCAGGTGAAGTCTACATTGTACACAACCCAGGCCATGACACATCTAGACCTGGCAGATCTTGCCTGCGTCAGGTGACAGTGACCAGAGTCTAACCCTGAACAGATAGATGGGACCAAATTGGTGGTGAGAGAGGAGTCACAATGTCAACACCTAAAGGCATCAGAACAGGTATGTTTCATTATAAATCAGGTAGTGAGCGATGATTGAACAGCAATAAGAGGTGCATTACGTAGTGTTACAGTCTTCCTGGTAGAACCTGAGCGAAAGTTTTCATTTCCTTGTTCCCTATACCACCTGGATGAGTCAGGGGAAGTTAGCATATACAATTGAGTCATTGCATGCTCAGAGAAAGAAAAGTATCAATGCCCATTTTATCTAGCTTGGGGGCAATTCCTGTTACAACAGTGTTTAAGTGCTAACATACAGTAATTTCACCAGTAATCTGCATGCAAATAAACCTCCTAGATTCCTGTATTTTTTTATGTCTGTAATCATATGCATGTGACAAATAAACTTCCTTGATGCTGTTTCAATGAATAACCAATTAAACAGTTTTGTATATTTTATCATATTAATCATTAAAATCCCTTATAATGGGAAAAAAAAACTCTTGAAAAGGAAAAAATAGGAATTGAACAGTTGATTTTTCTTTTTCAGTCACTTAAAAAGTTCACCCTTGCTTGCCCTGCCCGGGTGACCTGGCCTGTCTTTGCCGTTTATACAGACAAAAACATTCAAATGAGAAAACAAACCAATTACATATCTGTGGTTGGATTTTAATTAGGAAAAAACGGACTTGAAGCGGGCTTCTCCCTAGTATTTGTATTTTATTGTTGTTTACAGAAATGTTGCGGTAAGTAAACTTGTGTCCTGGCAGTTTGTTGTCTAACCCAAAACCAAAAATGTGTAATATGTCTGGGAAAGTGATCAGCGTCAGATGAGCTGAACTGGCACGCGCAGACACAAGTCTCTGGCTTTGGCCGAGCCATCGGCCTGCCTGCGTGTGATAATGTTGTGGGATAGTGTTGTTGTTCTCAACGAGACAGTCTGTAGTAAATTCTTTTAGAATATTATTTTAAATATCCTCAATTTAGTTCAATTTGGAGGAAAAAATAATCTTGAGGAGCGGAAATTTCTGGAATACACATAAATACTGTTTGGATGGCTGGTGGAGACAGACACTGGATAGTAGACTCTACGTGGAAGCTACTGTAGAGGCCACCTTGGCTGTTGTGTGACACAATACACAGATGTCACGTCACATTAACTTGCAATTTAGATCATAAAGGTAAACCAGGCAACATTTTATGGTAAATTTTCCAGCTTTGAAGTCTCTTTGATGGTTAAATTGTTGACGACGGTGTGAATGAAGGCTCTTTCTGCACCCTCTTATTACCATCCCATGCAGCACAGTGACAGAACAGACATTCTAAAAACTGTGCCCTGATGGGAAACAAAACTGAAACTGAACAGAACTGAAATCTTGTTTATGACTTAGTCAGTCAACATGACTGAGGAACTTATAATCGTGGGTGGGTTCCTTTTATTTAGTTTGCAAACAAATCTACATTGTTTGGAGAGAATTTACAATGGTGTCGCTATTTCTTTTTTTAAATACAAAATCAGCAACAGTATGGGGTATAAAATGTTTAATGAGCCCAGACAGTTGTTTTTAGAGCACATACTGTACAGTACTGTACATCTATGTGCATCCCGACAACCTGTGTAAGATGCATGTGTGCTAGTGGCCAGGCTAGGGCCACTGTAGTACCTCTGCTTAGGGCCATCACAACAGGAGAGGCAAACCAGGCAATTGCCTAGGGCCCCCGGTTGAAGGGGGTCCCAAGATTGGCTAATGTAGCCTGGCCTTTACCCGACTGTTGACTATGATTTTCTCTGTCACACAGTCTGGAATAATCCAATTGGAATATGTTTCTGTTTGGAAATGACGTATTCTGTGCGCTGTTCTCACCTGGCTCTCACGCTATCAACTTCCACATTTATTTTTTTTTCGAGTTCAATGTGCCCATAGCATGAATCCCTAGCGGTAGCAAATTTATTTGTTTCATGAGCACGGTTTAGCCATCAGTCATAGTGATATTCAACCCTCGTTGGGGGTTAATGTTGAAGACCAACCACAATGCTCTGTGCATGGGTACTGTGCAGAATCACCGGACGGGCTTAGTGTTATTTGAATCGGCTTATTCATTGCTATGATTGGTGGTAGTCATGATCATAGCGCTATCCTAACATTCAGAGGCAGTTTGAAAGACAATGCACAAGTCTATCGTTCGTGGCCTGGTGACACCATCCTACGTGCTTTCGCCCAAAATAATTTGGTTCGCATACGGTTGATCAGCAAACAGTAAGAGCAGTGATAACTCCACGCCAAGTTGCTTGTAGACCAGCAAAGTTTGTAGTTCAACAGTACAGGAACTCGTTTTTTATTCTCCCCTACTTTCCAATTACCTTTACAAAATCGGCACATGTCATTAACATCCATGATCTTGAAGATTCATTGCCCCTATGTCAAAACACAGTACACAGAATATGTCATTTCCAAACGGAAACAAATTCAGACCTACAGGTGGGTAAGGACCAGGCTAGTGATGGGAGGGAGGAGTGGACATCAAAACGTCAACACCTAAGGCAGCAGAACAGGTAGTCAAGTCATTATAAATCAGGTGGCGTGCGATGATTGGACGGCAATAAAGAAGTGCATTACGTGGTGTTACAGTCTTCCTGGTAGAACCTGAACTGAAGCTTTCATTTCCTTGTTCCCTATACCACCTGAATGAATCATGGGAAGTTATGCTAATATTAGCATACAATTAAGTCAAGTATGTAGGCCCATTTTATCTAACTATCGAACCGGCACGTCATTAACATCCATGATCTTGAAGACTCATTGCCACTACGATGTCAAAACTGATAGAAACGAGCCAGCGGTCTACTTACTATTGAACAGAAGTTGGAAGTGTGAAAGCCAGGTGAGAACCTGAACTTAAAGGTGAGGTATGTGGGCCTAATGCTTTCCTGGAGCACGTTTTACTATTGCTTAAAATGACATTCACCTATCGATTGCAAACAATTAAATAAATCCTGAGCAGGACAAGAAAAACAGCATCCAGTCATTTAAAGGAACCAGCAAAAAATATTGGATGGTGATAAGTCTGTCAAACCAACTGCCGTTTGTCCCTCCCCATTCGTTCCTATACTCTTGAGGTGTGGCCTCAGGGGAAATCTGAAGACAGGGGATTGGACCTCTAAATTGTTTCCAAATGCCTTGTGTTCTCAAACCCACCTTTAACAGTGCACAGAATTTGTCCTTTCCAAACGGAAACAAATTCCTATTACAGTATTCCAGACTGCATGACGGAGAGACTTGTAGTCACAGGCAGTAAGGACCAGGCTATATCATTCGTGAGACTACTGTACATTACAGCATACTACAGTCTGGCTTGTCAGGCTAACGTGCCCACCCGCCACAAAGTAAATGCATGTGCATCAAGAGTATCCAGACTCTTTGCACAAAGTGAAATGAAAGAGTTTGGTCCACCAGACCAGGGTACCAAGGCATAATTTACAAATAATGACCATTAACTCTATGCAGGCACCAAGGCTTCAAAAACATTTCATTATAAGGAGAGGAGTTTCTTTATTACCTTCAGTTTTTGGTCAAAATGGGTCGTTACAGTAGATTTAGCATCACTGAAATTTATGCGGCCGTTATTCCTCGTTTGTCGTCGTGGTCAGAAAAAATACCAATTATAGACCTATTGGCTGTGCCAGTGCTATTTATGGAATTAGCAAGTTAAGATTTCTGGGGACTTTTATGAGAAGTAAAACTTTGTGGGGAGACAAAATTAATAAAGTCAATATTATCATGATTCACGTGGTTTATGTTCCCTATAAAGAAACTAACACTAAGCATAAAGTTATGCCAAAAGGTTTAATAGAGACTTGCATTCTAAGATACTATGTTTATAAGAAAATGGATGATTTCTCGGATTTAGATCCAAACCAATATGGTAAGCGATTCCACATTGCTGTCTTGCATAACAGATTTTGTAAAAGCCATAACACCATGTAACATCGTAAATAAATGTCTTGCTAACCAAACCTCAGACATTACAGTCAGTCTGGAAGAATTCAAAAGCATTGCATGCCATTATTTTCTTAAAAGCATATTCACAGCGCACAGACTTGGTCATTGGATAAAATATTCTCTAATACTGTGTACATATATTAAGTACTAAGGATTCACATTTTATTTCTATCAAGGAGAGAAAAGTTAACATTAAATGCAGTCATCATTACTGCATTTGTCCTTATAACAGCTAATTCCTACAGTCCTTTTCATCAAATCAGAAGCCTGGAGATGCAAAGTAAACAGTTTTATGATGAGACACAGATTGTGCTCTGAACAGATAAAGACTTGACTGCAAGCATTCCTCCCTCTTCTTTGTAGTAGGAGAGTCTCCCTGTGGTATATACACCCACACATATACAAAGCATTAAAAGACAAAAGGTATAAATCTGTGGAAACAAACAAAAGAACAGTTGAATTGCGGTTGGCATTGTCAGAGTTTCTGAATTTCAATAATGTTGCTTTGTGTTGTTTTGTCTAGAGTGCTTACGCTACTCGCCTCTTCCTTCAAGACATGGTTTACATGGCAACTGAGACTCTTTGGAACAGACTGACTCCACAACGCTGAACTTCCTCCTTTTCTCTGACCCCCACCCTCCCGCAACCCACACACACACTCACATACACACACACACACACATACAGTACATACAGACGAACGCACACACATACACATACACACACTCAATCTCTCTCTCTCTCTACACACACACACACACACACACACACACACACACACACACACACTCTCTCTCTCTCTCTCTCTCTCTCTCTCTCTCTCTCTCACAAACACACACACACACACACACACAAACAAACACACACATAAACACACTCACACATCCACGTCCCATGCTTGAGACTTACACAGCACAATTTGCTAGGCCCAGATGCAGGAAGTCTGGTTATCAGCCACCATCCTGTGCTGCTCACTCCCATGTGACAGAAGAGTTGTTTTTCTGTCCTCACTCTCCTTTAATCTTCGCCCTCATCAAATCTGGACACTGGTTTAGGCTACTTTTATGTCCCGCTGCTATGCAGACCTCCACAGTCTCAAACATCACTTACTGCAGAATTGCATCAATTGCCTGCAATTGCATTGGTGGGGTGTGTCTAGATCAGGGAAAAACACACTGTTAGCCAAAAAGCGGAGGAGCCCATTTTATTTACAAAAGAAAGATGTTTTTAAATGGGTTTTTAGACTAAGACTTACAGTAAGAAAGGCCTCAGGCCAAAACATTGTCTTAAAATAAATCTAAAAAGGAGCAAGTGTGCAGTCTTCTTTTTCGTTTATCAATATTTTAGAATTTAGTCAGTTATACAAAGAATGATGCACAGCGTCAAACACTATTCCTTAATACTTTAAGAAAATGTAATACTGTAATGAATTCAATCTAAAAATATCCTTGCTATTGCTATCAATGCAGAGACAAATCATAAAATACTTTCTGAACAGGTGAGCTATAAATCAAGTTTGCAACTAAAAGACGTAGCCTTGCCATCATTGTGGTCTATTTTTGTCCGGTTATAGCTCATAGTGTTTCTTGGAGAATCAATGGTGCTTTGATGTTATATTTTATGTTAAGATGGCAGCTGGTCAGCAACTCAGCTGTTGAGAATGTGGGCCTCTCTGAAGCAGCTGAGGAACTCTCTCAACGCCAGCCAGAACACGGACATGCAGGTCTCTCACTGGTCAATTCATCACAGCACGCTTGACAGCGCAAAGCAATATACGTGCAGCCTACAACACAATGCGGAAGAGATAATATATCATTATGTAAAGAAAACAGAAGGATGGATGGCTGGATGGATAGATAGATAGATAGATAGATAGATAGATAGATAGATAGATAGATAGATAGATAGAATTTCAGAAGGAAATTAAGGCATTTAATAGCTTATCCACAACATACTGTAGCATATACTCAAAGGCACACAGATACATGACACAAATGAAATGAATGTCTGTTACACATGAAAAAATGTCTTAAGAAATATGTTCTGTGTTAACAAGACAGGCTTGTTAATGAATTTGTAGACCTACTG
This sequence comes from Sardinella longiceps, assembly GCA_027497455.2. Lineage (NCBI taxonomy): Eukaryota > Metazoa > Chordata > Actinopteri > Clupeiformes > Clupeidae > Sardinella > Sardinella longiceps. Next base: position 6,261,894 of record JAODXP020000013.1, on the reverse strand, counting down.
CATGTAATCATGGCTGTAATACAAACACACAGTATTTTCTGCCAACACCCAGTCGATCAATTAGTCATTCTAACTCAACCACAGAGCTGTTGGCCATTATAAATTAGACTTGAGTGTGTCCCTAATTCATACTCGTCAACACTTGTCTAGTTCATCTGACTGCAGGAACAAATCTCTCTCCCAGCGACATCTCCAAGGCCTCTTGTCCATGAAATAACTACGAGAGGCAGCAGAGCCTCATTACCAAGACATATCTGCAGCGTTTCACATTTCACCGACTGCAAAGACAGAGAAATAGTGCGGCTGAGAATAGACAGAACTTCCAGACAATAATAGATAATAACTTTCATAATAATAGCAAACAGACACACACACACATCTGCTGCTCTGGCTTTTAAATTTGTGGCAAAATGCAATCACAGTCAGGAGTCAGGCTGGCATATAAAAACCAAATGAGGTTAAGAAAATATCATTGTTGTTTTTTTCTTTTGCTTTGTCAGTCGAGATATTTCCATGCACAAATTTTCAACAAGCCACCCGCCTACGTCACGTCCCACATGATCTTAATCACATGCACATATAAACATAGAATTTTAGCCACCAATACACACACACACACACACACACACACACATACAGAGGTCCCTGGGGAGTTTGCTCTTGATGAGTAATGAATAAATTTTGGTTGGCTGACTTGTCGTTGGCTCTCACATGTGCGCATCATGCAGCTGCTTCCATGGCAGGGCCACCTTATGTAATCTATGTGACGCACCGCCCCACGCCGCCCGCCCGCCCGCAGAACCCAGACACTCCCCACGCCGTGCCTTTCACATCCAACGAACCACCCACGGAAACACAAGAGGGTAGGAGAATGACCAACACAGTTGACAACAGAAGCAAACGTCACCTGACCAGCTGGCTGAGCCTATAGGGTGGTAAGGTGTGGGGGTGGGGGGTGGTGGGTTGAGCTGACAACAAGTACTTTTTTCAGGACAAAGACCACACCAACTGGGCACATGCTTGGACAGATACTCTGCATACTCTGCATTTTGTTTACTGTTAAAAACAATACAAGAATAGATAGATAAAGAAAGATTATGGTGTTTATGGTGGAGAAGTTTCATCTTTTAACCTCTCTATATGACTTGTTGCACTTTTGTCTTATATGAGTTGGTCATCATGGTCATCTTTTGACTATATATCATATGAGGAAAGAGATACAGAAAAGTCTGTTGCAAGTTGGACCAGTAATGATAATGATAATTATGATTTCATCTAGTTCCAGGTCAATTCCTCACACAATCGGAAACATGGACCCTGAAGACATCCGAAGCAAAGCCCTGTTTTTCTCAGTTTGATCCAAATGTGTTGTTCCGGCTGAGTGCATGTGCTGTATACCTGACCACACTAAATCAATGAGGTCGGGAGAAGTATGCAGGCGAAATCGGACTCAGACTTTTCTGGTGGGCCAACATACCTGAGGTCTTGGCGTCCACAGACCACAAACACCTCGGACATCAGCGCCCCCCACCCTCAGCTGCACCACAGCAATTAAGCATGCTTGTTTCACAACCACAAATTAGATCTCTCAGGTTTACGACCTCCGTCGTTGCCATTTTTAGGATCCAGTGTCTCTTTGTTTCCCAGGCTGCATTTTGGGTGGGGAGTGTGTGTATGTGTGTGTGTGTGTGTGTGTGTGTGTGTGTGTGTGTGTGTGTGTGTGTGTGATGTTTGGTAGTGGGGCAGGGGTGACGGAAGTAGATTTTTTTTTCTTTTGTTTTCTTGCGGTTTCTCTTAGTGATGTTCACATGGTAGGCTACATGATGGCTTCAGCTCTGGCTTTGTCCCAAACCAGGCCGGCTATATTTGGGTATAAACGGCTCCCAGCTGGATATATTTAGTCTGTGGAACGACTTATCCTGGATGAAGGGCAGTCCCGTTGAATTCTCATAAATGGTTTTTATCTGGGGAATTTAGGGATGATGCATGAACATGTCTGATGGCCGTTTTTACCCCCGTCACAGCGAGCAGCAGATGTTGTTGGCATGAGGCTGCCAGGCCTGCATCCGAGGACTCATTTCTCACAGGCAGGGATTAGACTCAATTGGGATAATTTCTGGGGGAAATCTATGCATCTGTAATGGCTTAGACAGTTCCGGCGCAGTCCATAAAACTGCATTAAAAGTTTGTCCATGTGTTTCCGGCCCTCTATTTAGTTGTGTCAAACAATTGTGCTTGGATGTGCATTTTATCAAAATTGATGGAGGTGGATTTTTTTTTTCTTACTACAATTGGACTGATCAAAAAGTTTTTTGTTTGTTTCTTTGCTTGATTGTTTTTTGTTTTTTTTAGACAAGAATTCTTTGCTGATAACAGTAACTGTTGTCTGTCCCATCTAGAAATGTGTTTTGTTGTGTATATTACAATGCTGCCTCCTATTGGTGACAAGGCACTGCACAATAATTAGGCAAATAGTGACACCTGGTGGTCAGAAAGTCCTAAATCTACAACTATTGGTTTGACTCATATCTTAAAGAGAAATAATTGTTCTTCTCAATTGCTTTTCTAGCATCATTCTCAACGTAAATATCTGTGTCAATGAATGAACATGTCAGTGCCTATGGATAAGACAGTCATATTGTCAATAGGCCTACCAGTGGATAGTTCAGGGATGTTCTGATATGGCTACACTCTCCCGACAGCATGACAGCACAAAGAGGAAACAAATCTGCTAATTGAAAACTGTATGCAGGGCTGTAGGTTACAGTGCAGTCAAAGATCTTCGGTAACACTTTAATTTACAGCCCGTGAAGTACTGGGTATGTATTAAGTAAGAATGGTGTAACAAAAAAGTATCAAGGGATAAATTACTGAGTACTTACAGCGTAAGTTTGCTGGAATAACACACGTTCACGCTTTATTTTACAGCCCGTGAAGTACTGGGTAAGTACAGGTAAGAACAACGTAACAAAATAGAACTTTATGTGTAATATTGCCATAATTACAAAATAAGTGTGGGGTAGTCTGGATGCAGAAGCGTATAGGAAAGCCAGGGTTGGATCAACTTGCACGCACTTTATTTTACAGCCCGCGCATCCTTCCCTTGTTGTTGTTGATGAACAGAATTATTTTCAGTCATGTCGGTAACTCTCATGGTAAGGAGGCTGTTATGAGCCTCTTCGGTTCGCTTAGACCTTCATGTGAAAATGGCACCTTTGTCAAACCGCTGTCTCTGCCTATCCATATCACACCACAAACCTGTGTGTGAGCGGGTGCGGGCGTGGTTTTGGTCCATTTCCATTTAGAATGCACGCTAATAGGTCAGGTCATTCAGACAGCACACCTGTTCTGAGTGGCTCCTGTCCTGACTTCCGCACCGCGAACGCGCAGTTTGTGTGTGAAACGGGCCTGAAAAGTAGGCTAAAGAATAAATACCGTGGAATGACCTAAACACCTCAAAACTACTTGTAACTACACCCTAATGTTGGATGCGCGGGCTGTAAAATAAAGTGCGTGCAAGTTGATCCAACCCTTGCTTTCCTATACGCTTCTGCATTCAGGTTACCCCACATTTACATTGTAATTATGGCAATATAACACATTAAATTCTGTTTTGTTACGTTGTTCTTACTTGTACTTGGCCAGTACTTCACGGGCTGTAAAATAAAGCGTGAGCGGGTGTTATTCCAGCAAACTTACGCTGTAAGTACTCAGTAATTTATCCCTTGATACTTTTTTGTTACACCATTCTTACCTAATAATTACCCAGTACTTCACGGGCTGTAAATTAAAGTGTTACCAGATCTTCTTTAGAAGCAAGATATTTAGTAGGCCTAGTAGTTCATGTGAGTAAAGTGGAGTTCATCCGATCTGCTACCTGCCATCCTAATCAGTGGCAGCTGGCACCCCAATCCAGGGCCGTCGAAACAGGAAAGGCAAACCAGGCAATTGCCTGGGGACCCAGGCTGAAAGGGGCCCCCAAAGATTGACTGTTTAATCATTTTTGTACAGTAGATTAGTTGGTGTCTTTAGGCTTGAGTTAGACAACTGTAAGTTCAATACAACTAATTATATTAATGAAAGATGCTTACAGATTGTAACAATGTGGCTCAAGTAGTTGTTTAAATGAGGTCAAAGGCGCCCGAGTTCTGTTTGCTTGGGGCCCCCTAAGTACCTTGAAACGGCCCTGCTCCAATCATTCAACCTCGGTTCCCCTCGGTAGTTGCAAAAGCCTGGTAAAGCCAGATAGCGCAAATTGCATTCCTCTTATTTTTTTGTATTTTTGTACGCCATGGGCATTGATATTGTGTAATTTTGACATGATCTAAAAAGAAAAAAAAAAAAAACGTCAGCACATTAACAGACTTGGTGCACACCTAATTAAAAGTTTATTTTCTACAGAATGGAGAGTCATTTAGTCTCGACATTAATATGAAATGGGCAGGGGGCTTTGGAGATCATGATACCATGTCCAAAATGTACATCCATTAAATTAGGTGAAATTCTTGGATTCTGTCATAGACCTCAACGTTACAGAATGTGCCATCTCTCCACTGCATAAAGTTGTGCGAGCGCCGCCCATCTACCATATTTGGCATGTCCCTCATGACTCCAGGAAGTGGGTCATCACAACCTATCTCCGTAATAGATGATCTCTGGTGCAGTCTTCCTACACCTTGCTTACATGCCTCACCTTGCTTACATGCCTCTGTGCTTGACCTGACATAATGACAACTAGTTCAACCATTTTGCATGTAAAGACTTATGTGATGACCTAATGCCCACAGTAAATGTTCTTTGGAGGGGGGACTATTAACAGATGATTGTACATAATCATTTGCATGGATGTACCGAAGAATTTGCAGTTTGTTAAAAAAAAAAATGAGAAACTGCTTTTTTGATGTGCACAAGTGACACAATTAATGCGAAGATTGAACCGGTAGCCTAGTTTTCAGAATTTAAATTCTGATCTGAGAAACGTACTGCACCAAAACGACAGAGGAAAAACTATAGGCTAATACATTCTCTGATAATTCTGCTCTTTAGTATATTCTAGAAGATAGAAGATTGACCTCCTGTTCTTGCCACATTTTCTAAGGCTTGGAGGAGGTTCCTTTCATGGAGTTTATTCTCAGTGGTTTGTACACTACGTGGCTTCCAGTGAAACTATGTACAATAAGTATGAGACAGAAAGAAAATATCACACCCAAATGCTCTAGTAAATATCATTCAACATGACCTCTCCATCCTTAACCAACATAAACACCTCAAACTCATTGAAACTGAACTCCAAGTACGTTTCTCAGGCATAAGACTCATATGCAGAGAATCATTGATCATTTCTCATCTGAAAGACAGTGCCCTCTTGAGGACACTGTTAGTATCACTACAGGCCTACTGATGCTATTTGGCCCAAGGGAAGGAAAGGCTGCCCCCTACTTGCTCTCCAACATCACACAACGTCCGAACGCTTCCAATTTTGATGTACACACCGAAAAGAAATTTCCCAGAGCCTGGCCAAATGCTTCAGACGTCCAACCGTTGTGTCGGTGTGTCTCTGGCCTTAGTTTTCAAATGACTGGCTTCCAATATCTTTTCAGCTTTAGCAATTCAGCAGAGACAGGGTCAATGCAGATATATATTAACCTCACTCATATCAGATGATGCGCTAGGCTGCAAGCATCTCTGCGCAAGCATCTGAGCTCCCTGTCGTTGGGACAGACAAATCAGAACTGAAATGCTGTTTCAAAACTGTGGTTTCCAGTTTTGCCTGCGTAACTCTCAACCAACATCAGTTGGTTTCGATGTGAGTGGTTGAAATAGCACTTCAATAAAGATGACGGACACGTCGTTTATCCAATCATATGCAAGGATTTTTGCCCTGTGAAGCAACTCTCCAATGGACGCGAGTGAGATTAGAACAATATGTTTTTTTTCACCAATTTTGATAGATGATATCTCATTTCATAAGTGTGCCCCTAAAGACTCAATCTAAAAGGCATAAAGACTCAATCTAAATGGATATGAGACCTGTCTTTCAGTTTGACTATTGGACCACTCAAATATCCCTCATGTCCACCATGTCTCCTAGCCCAGTCCTTCATTGACAACTGTTTACTGGTTTGAGAGAATTATGAAATGTTCTGAAAAACTGTATTAACATAGAGTAACTTTGATACATCAGAGTAAAAAGATGTATACAGCAGCAAAGTAGTAATACTAGACAAGCACTCAGAGAGCGCAGACTTCCGCCAGGGCAACGTGGTCACAGACACAATATGAATTTCAGATGGAGTTCTGGATCACTGATCACCACCAAAATTAAATCAGTTTACTTGTCCCAATACACACGTTGTCCAGAAATTTCATTCAAATCCATGCAGTACTTTTCGAGTTATGTTGTACACAGACACACACACAGACACACTGACAGACGCAGGCGAAAACATAACCTCCTTGGCGGAGGAAAAAACACATGAACAAAAAAACTAAATTATATGTATGTCATCTCAGATGTGTCAAAGTCTTCTTTTGACATTCCAGTTTTAGTTTCACCTGACTGTCAATTACTGTAATCAATTTATGGTCCACGTGTTTCAAATGCTGATTTGCCAGCTTTATGAGAAGCTCTTTATGGGGTAAATGAGGGCTTTCTCTGCAGCCCATGGTAACCTACTGCTAAGTGTTACACACACTTGTAGTATAAATTGCATTGATTATATCATCAATCAACATAAGATAGAGTAGAGACCTATTTTTACTTACTGTAAAATCATTAGCAATAACTACATACTGTTTGCACTTGGTTGATAGGAAGTTTGACCAAAGATCTTTCATTCTGACCACTTGAATCCTCTGGGGTTTGACTCTTGAGAGTTTCGTCAAGTGCTTACTAGGCTCCTACATTCTACAGTGAGGATGAGGGTAAAAAAAACACCAGAAAAGTTTCTTGAAAGTCTTTCAGAATATTATGTTTAGAGTAAATTGAACAGTGCTGTTGAAATATATTTGGTACAAACACAAGAGGAATGCTTCAAATACAATGGGCCTTTGTGTACAAAAAAACATAGAAACTACTAAAAGGGTCAGTGATAGCCTAAATAATGTGCAAGATGAGCATTTCAAAAATAAGTTTTAACCTAAATAGACAAACATGCCTGAGTTTTGTTTATGTTGGTTTCATATTATTTTTCACCCAAAACAGAACAGGCGGCCCATTAAAATGCCAAATGGTGTAACCACAAAAAAGCAACAATAATGTAATATTTCAACCCCCTATAGAGTTTGTCATGTAATCATTAAATACTTTGTTGTAATATCCCATGAAGATACTTTGCTAGCCTAGAACTCTAGACGCACTCTAGCGGTAGCAAATTGAATTTGCTCAGCGGGGAACGTCTAGTGACGAGCCACAGCTCAGACCTCGATTGCGTCTGAGCTGTTTCTAAGCTGTTTACGCTGTTGGTTGTATTCAGACATCGTGGTGTTTAGCTAATCACAACGTTTTATATCTGGACAGGGAGTTATTGGGCAGGCTTATTTGAATCGCTTGTTAGTTGCTAGTCGCGCTTATTAGTTTTAGCAGTTTTACCCAGGGGTCTATCACTCGTCTCCAGACTATACATTCATGTTATAGTGTGGCGTATCAGGCTAACACTTTGATATATTTATTTGTGAATAAATAAATAGCCTATGGGTTTTACACTGCTGCAAAATTAACAAATATAGAATCTAATTAAATGAAATGATTGACACCACAAACTTTTCATCCTAAATCGGATCAAATTGGCCTCAGACTGAAATGGGGCAACCCTTTGACATTTCACCATAAAATCTAAACATACAGCGGCCATTATCATGAACAAATGTGTGACCTTGGTAACATAATGAATAAATATTGATTTAAAACGATCTAATTGCACATCTTTTATGAGGTACCAACCCTGACACTTAGCATGTCTTGTCTTGTGATCTTCGGACACAATATTCAAAAACATTACTCTAAAATGGTGGTTACACCACTTCACATTTCATTGTTTAACTTGGCTGACATAATTCCCTATGATAATTACAGTAAAATATTTAGAACTATGGTATCTTGGTATGCTATGTATAAGACCATGCCCAACTATGTAAAGGTAGGCTACTTTGTGCAGAATTTAACTTATTTCAGCATGTGTAATTTTTTTTTTTAGACAATGCATATAAATAGTTTTATTTATTTTATTTTTGGGGCATTTTTTTTATTTTATATTGACATTTTGCCATTTTTCTTTTATTATTACCTCAAAATTAGCCAGGCTTTGGCCATCCCCTTGGACTACGCTTTAGCTTTTTGACATGCCTCATTCAGTTGGTGTTAGCTGCCGTTTTTCAAACTCGATCTACGATGCACAAATTTGATCATTGAGGTTCACTCTATTCTATTAATATTATATCTATTAATTATTTTTTTTACCTAGGTATTCAGTCTTAAAATGTCACTCATTGGACTAATAATAAGGCATAAAGTTGACCGGGTTGTCCATCCAGGTTTTGATGCTGGGACATCCTAGATTTTTGTACAGTCCAGTTCGTAATGTCATTTTGTGGGAATTTTGGGGGGATTATGTAAATTATACATTTTTGGAAAGGTAATTGTATACTGAGTCAGAAAATCAATGTTTGCATTTGCCCAGATGTCAATATATGGAAATTTTGTTCATTTCCCATTGAAATCAATGGGATTGGTTGTGGATTTTGAAGGAAAACATGCACAACTACATTTTGGTCTCTGAAGCATGAAGGGGAAACTAATTCCCCCTACATCTCATAAATTTTCTGAAAGCTAACACCCTCAGGAAGTGTAATAACATGGCAAGGTGTGGCAGTGAGGCATGCCCCACCCGCCTCATTACAATCAAGCAAAATTAATAAATGTGATTTTATTTTCCAAAATGGGCTGTTTTATAACATTTATGCTAGTGGCATTTAGGGGAAATATATCAGACCCCATAAACCATATATTTTCTGAGAGCTTATGCCCTCAGAATTTCAGAATATGTTTTTTTTCATCTCCCACCCCCCTCCTTATTTTCAGGCTTATGTCTGTTTTGGGGGAAAATTGAAAATTCGGTGCATTGCCTATGGAATGTAGGAAAAAGTAATTAACCTTGATAAGTAATACTTTTTTGGAAAGCCTCAGGATATCAGAGAACATGAATTAAGACAGGTTCCACCCCCTTCCTCCCTTTGATATCTATGTAGCCCCCCGACAAAAGTGCTGTCTAAAAAATATTGCCCACCCTGTCCCCAGGGAACCTCCGTAGATATCCACATAGATCATTACTGGTGACTTTGGCATATAGCCAATGCATTTGGGCCTGAGGCGCTAAGAAGAAGGTAATCTACCCTTTAAAGTACCCCCCCCCCCCCAAAAAAAAAAAGGGGGGGGGGGTTGCCCCCTAGGTAGGCCTAGAAATGTTGCATCATTTCGCATTCTGTAAATAACTTCATGAACCTCTGTACGTGATATATGTCATATGTCATAGGTTATCTTTATTATTATCATAGGACTAAATCATCACATTCAGCAATAGCCCAAGGACACTATGAAGCATAAATTTGCAGCCAGTTGGGGAATGTTCATTGAAATTCCTGATCAGAAAAATGTGCTTTCATGGTCTGACAATTCCATAATTCACAGCTTTATCATTTCACGTTTTTTAGGAATAGCAAAATTTCCAAACCAGAATGTGTCACTTATTTGACTATAAACTTAAAAAAAAATCTAAATTAAAGAATGTAGACATAAATAGGCCTATGTCACAAATATCCAAAGTCTCAATTCTCAGTGCAGGCAACAAGGCTACAGTTAGTAGACTTACTTAGACAAGCATTCTTTCCTCGCAAAGGCATGCTGCATAACCAAAACGCAAAGGAGGGCTGTGCTCCGCATTTCATTGGATAGGGGAGGGAGAACAAGGGAGTGCAAGTATCCTTCGCTCTTCACAAGTTAGTGAGAAACTTGATGCAATTTGAGAAGACTCTGCCACGTAGGTCCCACTTCCTGGTGTCCAGATGCCATCGGTAGCCTACAACAATGACCGCTCCATCGCTGGGGAAATGCTTGCTTACACCGATTAAACTAGGTAAGGCAAAAGTGACTTTAGATTGTATACATTTAATATTTTATAATCTTTTTCGATGAGTTAGAAAAACCTATGCAACAGGCAACTTTATAATTAAATATTTCGAAAACGAAGTAATGTGCCATTAAATTCGTCCAAGAACTTGCGCTTAGCCTCCTTCATGCAATTCAAATAAAACTGCTGTAATAACACAACATTTTCATTCGCTGCCTTTGTGTAGTTGGCCTAGAATGTTGATAACGGACACATCGTTCTTGGTGCAAGGCGCACAGAGATCAAACGCTGGGATCGGCTACTGTGTAAAAGCAGTAACGGACTCTACATGTGGGGTGGCAACTATCTAGGCTAAAATTCAAATTATATGGTTGCATATTCCACTTGGAGAAATATAACCTGCAAGTTATATTTGTCATATATGCTATGTTCATTCATAGTCCAGAAATATTTGTAACTTTAAGAACATGATAAATCCTAAGGGCATGCATGGCACAGACTGGGCACGGATTGACATTCGCAGAACAAAATCTAAGCGCTCTGTGTTCATTTATTGCGCGCGGACAGGGGCCTCAAGTGATCTCAAGTGGACTTGCCTAATGAAATCATGAGCATCAACAAGCTCATGTCGTCATGGATACAGGGCTAGATACAATTGCTGCCTTTTCTTTCTCCTGCAACCGGACATTAGATGCAGGGCAGAGAGGTGGCATCAAAGAAAAACAGTTCTCAGAGAAATTATGGGATATAATGTTCCGATTTTTTCATTGCAAATGTTGGCTTAATTTGTCAGATTGTCAGCACCTGGTTGACCACACCTGTGGTCTCAAGATATGATGCATCTGAAGATCCAAACGCACAGCTGAGAAAATGGGTAAGATATTTGCTAGTAGTGGCCTAATTTAGCTTACAAAAGATTTCATTTCAGTGTTGTGCATGCATGGTATACCTTCATTTGCATGTTTGAAATGAAATAAAGAAGACAGCTTATGAGAGAAGAACAAGAAGAAGAAAAGTTTTAGCTCAGCGTTTTATCAATTTCAACATTGCATTATGTTTATTCATTACATTCTCAGCAATACCTTATCCAGGTGATGCAGTCCTAAGACGTCATCATTACTCGTATGTTCTTGTCTTTTCAGGTTGCTCTACCCCAGTGCTGGCTGCGTTTGTGTCCACACTCGGAGGGCTGGTCTTTGGCTATGAGCTGGGCATTATCTCCGGGGCGCTGCTCCAGCTGCAAAGCCAGTTCCAACTGGACTGCGTGCAGCAAGAGACCATAGTTAGTGCCCTGTTGTTGGGAGCATTCTGTGCCTCTCTGGTTGGCGGCTGGCTGATCGATCGGCGAGGACGAAGGAACTCTATTCTGCTGAGCTGTGTTTTGGTGATAGCTGGGACGGCTTTGTTGTCTACTGGTGGATTTTTCGCCATCCTGGTAATTGGTCGAGCCATAACAGGCTTTGCCATTTGTATCTCCTCCATGTCATGCTGTATCTTTGTGTCTGAGATGGTGCCCCCCAAGCGCAGGGGCCTAATGGTGACTCTGTACGAGATGGGCATCACGGTGGGGATTCTCACTGCCTATGCTTTTAACTACATCCTGACCGATATTACCGAGGGCTGGAGGTACATGTTTGGTTTCGCCATGGTGCCCACCATGCTTCAACTGGTATCGATCTGGTTCCTGCGTTCAAAAGGGCCATCAACAGACAGGTTGTCACAGGAAAGCCGAAGAGGGCTGGTAGAGGATGCAGACACTGAGGTATCAAGAGAGGAGGACCACCAGATAGAGAGCAGACAGCAGTACAACACATGGTATTTGTTCCAGAGCAAGGACAACATGCGGACACGGACATGCATTGGGCTGGGCCTAGTCCTGTTCCAGCAGTTCACAGGACAGCCTAACGTGCTACTCTACGCCTCCACCATCTTCCACACACTGGGCTTCCAGAGCGCAGACTCCGCTGTGCTGGCTTCTCTGGGGCTCGGCATCGTCAAGGTCATCACCACCCTGGCCTCCATAGTTTGCGCCGACCGCGTGGGCCGCAGGCCGCTGCTGATTGGTGGGAGCGTGATGATGTCAGTGGGTTTGTTGACCATTGGGTTTATGAGTGGCAGCTCAGTGCTGGACGCTAGGAAGCCCTGTGGTCCACCTCCTGCCAATAGCACACTCCCAACTCAGTATCCCAGCAACCTCAGGATCAATACTTATGCCAATACCAGCCTGATCAGATCTCTGCCTGCATCAGAAAGCCTTCGGCTATCAGCAGACCCCGGGCCCCTTGCTGGACTCCATGCTATCCCAGTGTCTACAGAGGCCCCAGCGGGACACGACCAAGAAGCTGTGAACTGGGTCATTTTAATCAGCATGATGGTTGTGGTGTGTGCCTTCGCTATTGGCTTCGGACCAAGTAAGTCCACACACAGGCTATACTACTTATACACGTATTTAGTCTACGTTATTTTATGGCTCTCTAGAGTGCTGAAGGAGGCTCCATTCACTTATAAGTTATAAGCCGTACATTATTATATTATTTTCAGTACTGTATATTATTTTGTTTAGGTATAATAGTTCTCTTCATACTGGAAGATATGTCAAATCTTGGTCCAGCAGTCCTTTTCCCAAAAGCATAGTTGCGAACTTAGTTAGCAACTTTCTTGGTTGCAATGCAATTTCCCATTTCCAACAAACTAGGTTGCTAACTGCTTTTGGGAAATGGGCTACTGGTTGTGTGTGTTCATTAGGTAAAAGACTTGTGTTGTTTTCAGTGACTTGGCTGGTACTGAGTGAGATATTTCCAGCCGGAGTGAGAGGAAGAGCTTTTGCCTTCATCACCTGCTTCAACTGGGCAGCTCATCTCCTCGTCACATTCTCTTTCCTCAATGTTATCGGTACGTTTGCATATTTACAGTTCTAACTGAAATGCACTGCACTACAGGACTGATATGATAACAGTGTGCTTGTAACAGCATCTATACCTATTGTGGTCTCTGCGTATGTTTCCAGAAATCATAGGTATGTCTGGAATATTCCTACTTTATGGATCAGTTGCTGTGGTGTCCATAGTTTTCATCTGCCTCATGCTTCCCGAGACGAAAGGAAAGTCACTTCAACAAATCGACCGGGAGCTCTCGGACAAAAGGTTCAGAGTTTGGATTGTCTACTTATAATATATGCGATCAGACAAAGTATATCTATCAACAGTTTGTACCTGTAGCTGCTATTGATGTGATGTACTGTACTTCAAAAAACATTTTTTAAACTGAGGTACACAATTGAGTTACCAGGAGTACATTTTTGTGACATTGGTGTGACATGTTTTCACTTCTATTTTTTTTTTTAAGTTTAAATAGTATGCTGGAATCTGATGTTACATGGTATGTTTTGTTTTGTTTTGTTTTTCCAGATTACATGAACGATCTGACTTCTTCCGTAGGATTTCCAGAGCATCATCCCCAGGATACCAGAGAGTTTGTAGCATCTCAAACCCTAATGTGTAGCAGCCCTGTCCAGCCCAGAGGCCACAGTAAACCCCAGTGGCCCTCAGACATTTGTGAAGCCCCTGTGAAGTAAGGTTGCCATAGCAACATGAGGATGCAGCTGCCACAGTGGAAAGCTTCTTTGCATAATGTGATCATGAATCACGCTCAAAACAGGAAATGCTCTTTTTTTCACATGGGCTGGCTTGATGTTTAATACATGAAGATCTTTGAAATACCTTGCATTCCAATAAGATTGAGAAATGTCATGAAGAAATGGACACAAGACATTTGTATGGAATTCATCCTCAGAGATGTTTCAGGTAGACCAAAGATCATGTACAGTAATACTGAGCTCTGCTTCAACCCTCTCTGGGTAGACTGTCTGATCAAAGAACATGAATGTGAAAGCCAGGTATCTGGCTACTTAAATGATACACTGTGTGTAGTGACTGCTGACATTGTTGGTACAATTTCAATTATTTGAAACCAAATTGGGCTTGTGCCAAAATAATGTATACATATTTATTATATCAAAAATATAGTTATGTCAAAGATCAAAGCTGAAGCTCCGCTTCAACCCTCTCTGGTTATGTATTTGTTAACCTTGAATTATGTGTAAAGATCCAAGGCCATTTTCATTAATAGAATCGGGTCTATTATCTGTTTAATACTGGCACTGCGGTGAAAACTATCTACAACAAAACCAAAAATAAAACACAACACCAAATTGTTTTAATAAACAAAAACACTTGTTTATTTGTACAATTATTCTCAAAGACTACTCCTCTACATTGGAACATAAAAATATATACAGTGATGTTAAGGACTCATACAACTTCATTATCTGAGTAGATGTATGCATGTATTCTGTAGGACTGTAAGGTTTCAAATGAAAAAAAGTATGCATATTTTATGTACATTGAGTCTAAGTTACAGTGGCCTCTTGGACACTATAAATGCAAGGAAAAATATTTCATCCCTTCAAGTTCAGTACATCCTTAAGTATTCAAGTGTGAGCCAACAGGTGCACGGAACAAAGCCCTGACTGAATATTAAAAAATGAAAAACACTTTCCAGGTCTTTAACAGCAGATGCAACAGATATGGCATTTCAAGCTATATCCACCATAAACAAAAGTATTACCTTTTTTCCTTTTTTCTCTCCCACTTTAAAAAATAAACTAGAATTCAACCCGTGAAGATTTCAAAATATTCACCATCAGCAAAAAGGAAAAAACAAAACAAAACAGGATATTTTGTACTTTTTCTCCCCCAAGCATTTGCGTAAACTTTGGTTTTCATAAACTACTTGAATGAATTCAAGGAAGTGGAAAAAAGCAGCAGGCTGAAACTCTCTCTTTGAAAAACAAAACATTTAGCATGAGGCTACACAAGGCAACCCAACTGATTGACCCAACAAGACCGTGCAGCCATCGTCGTAACCTCTGGTAGTGGCAACAGTGTATTCAAGTCCCAAACCATGAATTGTGAATTAGGAATACAGGACTGAAGTTGTGGTTACAAAAAAAAAGAAAAAAAAAAAAAAAAACATGAGCAAAAATATGAATATGACGTTTGGTATACAGGCTTTACATACGGCACAGGCAGAAGTGTTTGCTTGTTTTGTTTTGTTTTCGTTTTTTTTTTCTCAAGGTCAAGTATATGTGATCAGGGCTTTAGTCCAGCCCTCAGATTCAGCACAAAAGCACCATTACCAAATCCCAACACTGTGGCTTCCACTGAAGTAGGAAGCCATCGCGCTGATACCAAGTTCGAGAAAGAGAGCTGTTTTTGTCGTGGCCAAAAGCTCCAGGTATTCAGCGACAACTAGACTTCCTCCTTGTGTCTTTGCAAACATGCTACTTTTGGTCCGAACGACTTCTCCTTTTCGCATTGTCTAAACACTAAACTAAACTGTGATTTGACACCTGTGACTGTGTTGATGTTTTTTCCCATTTGGGAAAGAAAAGGAAAATATTCTGAACAGCTCACCCGGGGGTGCGTAACATCTTGTAGAACAGGATTCACAGACACACAGACAGACACACACACACACACACACACACACACTCTCTTCATCAGACACATTATTGTTTTTTGTCAAGCAACTAAGAACTTGTGATTCTCTCTCTCTCTCTCTCTCTCTCTCTCTCTCACACACACACACACACACACACACTCCTAAATACAACCCAGGAAAAAAATAAAATAGAAGTGTCACAACTGCAAAGGTTGGCATTGCCCCACTCTGGGCCGAAGCTCAGGCAGGGAGGGGAAGGGAGAGGGGCTTGGTGGTGTGTATGTCTGTGTGTGTGTTTGTAAGGGGATGGGTGCTTGGGCGGGCAGGAGAGGAGAGGAGGGTAGGGCAGGGCATGGCACAGAACAGCACGGTGTCGCTCACTGGGGGGCACCGGCAGCCGCTGGCACGGGGGTGCTCAGGCTGTTGGCAGCGGCCAGGACGGGGGAGCCGGCCAGGGGACCCAGGGCGGTGGAGGCAGGCAGTGCAGCGATGCCTGAGCGGAGAGTAAGAGTCTCAGTTAGCCGTGAAAAATACATTAGAGCACGCATTCCACCTCAGTGAGCACATCAAAGGGCTGCCGTGTTTGCAGTTCGCTAGAACTGATCTGTCCCAAACACATGGGGGGGAATTCCATAGCTGTCCTGTCTCTGCATCCCCCACCCCCCCACCATGCCATGTACGTGCAAGATCTTATCCTGCTCTCTTTTTTTTTGAATGTTCAGTTTTCCTATAGCTGTTTGTGACTTCTGGTAAACACAAGAGTTCAGTCGGGGTGAAAAAGATGGTATCTGAGAAGTATACCAACAGCCAAATTCTTTGGCCTGCCTAGAACACATGGCAGTTCACACAATCAACAAGTATACATACAGGCTGCATACTTCCTACATAAATGCCATTTCCCACTTCATCCACAGAGGGCAGTGTTTGGCTACAGCAGTGATGAATGAGACTCACCAGTGATCATACTGGCAGTGCTCACAGCTGTGTTGGCAGCAGGAACGTTAGTAGATCCGGCCATACGAGACTGGTCCTTCACAATGGGGTCTGCAATGACAGGCACACTTTTTATTAAATCATGGATTCGTCATTAGTAAAAACCTCAAAACAGGAACTGAGCTTTGAGTCTACAATGCAGGGCAATACATGGATGGGATTTTTCAGAAAGAAATTAGAAAATAAACGGAGCTCAATAAGGAAATACATAAATAAACAATTGGTTAATGCAAGTACAGTACATAATTAATAGTAAGTATTTCAAATGTCTAACTGATGCTGAAAGGTCCAATCAAAAGCGATCTAACTAAACAGAGCATTCTTGAAAAATATTAGAGAAAATAGCGGCATCGGCATCTGTGCCTTCAGTTTGTGAGAATGTTTTACCAAAAACATGCAACTATTCCATATTTTTTTCATGAAAATGGGTTATTTACCCACTTAACTGGAGTTACATACAGTATGTGAGTAAAAGCATTTTTGTCTCAGCGCATGCGTTTTCCACGTCTGGCAACCACAATTTTAGCTTTAGCTTAGCAGAGGCGCGGGAAAGTAAAGGAGCCAAAGAATTGCTATCAGGCTACTTTACATTGCATCGTCTATGCTAAGCTAAAGCCGAAATAAAGCCAAAATTGATGTTGCCAGACAGGGAAATTAGGAATAAAACCTAATAAAACTGAGAACTCCGGGATAACTCCAGGTAAGCGGGTGAATCACCCATTTTCCCAAAAGGGAGGAATATTCCTTTAAGGAAGTGGGGCTGGGTGGGTGGGTGACTTACAGAAATAGGGGTGCTCCATGGCCTCGCGTGCAGTCAGCCGTGCCTGGTGATCGTAGCGCAGCAGCTTGTCCAGGAAGTCCAGCGCTTCGGGACTCACCAGATGCTGGTTCTCGCTGTGCACAAAGCGCTCCCATCGCTTACGGGAGTGTCTAGGGGACAAAACGGAACAGAACTCCAGTGAGGGGCTGAGTGGCTGACGAGAGCAGTGAACAAACTCAAAATCAAGAACAAACGTTTTCTGAAAAAGGGTTCTGGAGGAGCTCACAACTCACCTTCCCAAAATGTCGTTGAAACGTGGCTCCAATTCGATGTTGTACTTATCAATGTAGTCATAAAGGTCTTCAGTGCCCAGGACCTTGGCTATTCTCACCAACTGGTAGAAAAAAAAGAAAGAAAGGGGGAAAAAAAAGAAAAAGGTCAAATTAGGAATAAAACCTCACCCTGCTACTGATGTGAGCTATCTGGGGTGCGTTTCCAAAAAGCATAATAACTAACAAATTGGGTACTTAGTTGGTAGGCAATGGAAAATTGCATTGAAACCAACATAGTAGCTAACTAACCGGTAGAAAATATGCTTTTGGGAGTCGCACTCCTGAATCACATAGCAATGAACAGA
The DNA here is from genome assembly GCA_027497455.2 of Sardinella longiceps. Lineage (NCBI taxonomy): Eukaryota > Metazoa > Chordata > Actinopteri > Clupeiformes > Clupeidae > Sardinella > Sardinella longiceps. Next base: position 6,243,878 of record JAODXP020000013.1, on the reverse strand, counting down.
TTTCCAAACCTGATCATAGTTGTCATGGCCATGGAAGAAGGGTTCCTTCCTGAAGATCATACTGGCCAGCATGCACCCCAGACTCCACATGTCCAAGCTGTAATCGTACATCTACAGAGAGAGAGAGCAGTTCAGATCTCAGCATACACAACATCTGAATCTATTTGTGCCAGTTAATATGACAGTTTAGAGTACATCCAATCACAAACACAGGCTGAATAGCGAAAGCGCGGCATAAAGGTGTAGTCACTGATTCTTTGTTAATGTTTGGGGGCAGGCTATGTTATTGTTTTATGCAAAGACTCTAAGGCAGAGCACTCTGAGATCAGTCAGTTCACACTGTTCCAAATTGTTTCGTTTTTCTTCCTATGGTTTGCTCTCGGCAAGCTCATACAACAGGAGGACTTCAACTGGAATTACTCCGACATTGCTTTAAGTTCAACAGTTTCTGGATTACTTAGCCAGGGGAGAACAGGGACTCAGCCAGTAACCATCAAAGACAGTAACTACCACTATCAAGTAGTAGTACCACTGAAAACCACCAGTCATATTCTGCTTAAAGGAATTATCCGGAGTGAATCAACACGTAGCCCTACTGTTTTATAGTGCCAAGCCCTATTGATAGCCACCTCAATCACTGAATTTCATGAAACGCGAACGATAGCGAAACGGCAGATAACAGTAACAGAATGGGGCATCTCAACATGAAAGCAAATCGATTAGATTACGTTTTTGACATGTCTCATTCAGTTAGTGTTAGCTGCCGTTTCGCAAACTCGGTCTACAATGCACTAAATTCTATCATTGAGGTGGCTTTCAATAGCGCTTAGCAGTATAAAACAGCAGGGTTACATGTTGATTCACTGATGCAATACAAGTAGTTATACCACTGACAAATCTCAGAACCACCAGTCATATTCTACTTAAAACACTGATGCAATACAAGTAGTTATATCACTGAAAGATCTCCAAACCACCAGTCATATTCTACTTAAAACACTGATGCAATACAAGTAGTTATATCACTGAAAGATGTCCAAATCACCAGTAATATTCTACTTAAAGGAATGTACCGGAGTGAATTCAAGCATAGCCCTGTTGAAAGAGCTTGCTAAAAGCGCTGGTTAGCGAGTGGAACAAAATAATTTGGTACAGCATAGACTGAACGCGAACACAGAAGCGAACAGGCACATTACACTAATCAATGGGACCTGACTATTGGAAACCGAAAGTAAGATCTGAGGTTACATAGACTCAATGAAAAGTGTTTCACGTTCGCGTTAGGTCTATGCTGTTCGAAATTATTTCATTTCATGCGAGATATATTGCCGTTAGAAGGCTCGTGTAGCAGGGCTATGCTTAAACGTACTCCGGACTTATACTTTAAAGCACTGATGCAATACAAATAGTTATACCACTGAAATAATCTGAAATACTACTTAAACCATGATGCAATAGCTAACTGGCAGCAGATGTTGCCAGATCACATTTGCCTTATGGTGTCCACTTCTTAACGGAACAGTCTTAACCAAAGGGTGCATAAAACTGATAAACAACATCTAATTTGTTCAACACACACACACACACACACACACACACACACACACACACACACACACACGAAAAAAGAACACATTGTACATACCTGGTAGTCCACTAGAAGCTCTGGCCCTTTGAAATAGCGTGAGGCAACTCGGACATTGTACTCCTGTCCAGGGTGGTAGAATTCAGCCAGGCCCCAATCAATCAAACGTAACTGTAGCAAGGGATACAATTGGAATTGTATGAACGGACAGGGTAAATTAAGCCTTTCTGATGCAGTGTATTAGAAATGAAAACATTATGAAATTTCAACTTTATATCCCGAGATAGAGGGGATTTTGTGACAAGCAGTGCAGTGAAAGTCTGTAACTATCTGATATACATGCAGTTGATCTGCAACTCCACACATAGACTAGTTCCAGGTTTTTTTATTATAGCCATAGAGGTTGAGGTTTCTACTGCAAACCAGCCTGCCTGCTAACCAAAACAAAGGAGGCTGGGCGCTCCCACGGATATCGCAAGTGCAATATCTACGGCCAATGAGTTCTATATATAAAAGTAAATAGGAAACGTTAAATTTTTACATAAAATCCTGCAACTGGGGGCTTTAAAATAACTAAGCTTAAAAGAGAAATCCTGAGTCAATCAGTCCATGTCTGTTGTTTGAAGCCACTAAGTGCTATCTGTAGGTACTGCATCAGAATGGAATCATAAGATACAACTAGACCAAATTTGAAAAATTCCAGCTAACGCTGACAGATGCAGGCATATGAAAGCGAAAATTCCATGACCTCATCAGTTAATGTTGTTCGCTTTGCCATACCTACCGATGGCACTAAGCGATGTGAAGCAACACGGCTACAGATTCAATCAATCCAATAATTCCTTTAGATATTCCATACTGATGTTGAGATCATTTAGAGCAATAATCCATCACCTTAACGTATGTGATCATTTCATTGTACAAAAGTGCTCACAAGTTTATACTTAATGAGAGTTAAACTCCTTGGGGATCACATCTTGCAGATTTTAGATGAGTCCATCTCTGTTCTTACCTTCCTGTGCTCGTGGTCGATCATCACATTGTGTGGTTTCACATCTCGGTGCATGATTCCCATACTGTGGCAGTAATCCAGAGCCTGTGGACATAAAAAAGAACAAAAATGGTGTCTCTCCCTTTTTTATTTGTTCTAGTCAAAGCCAAACTGATAGGAATGCAAAACTAGGAGTCACACCGTGAAGAGAAAACACTGAATATGCCAGAGACAAATATGCACTTAATCGAAGAAACTCATCATTGACCGAAGAGCGCAGTTAAAGGAATTATCCGAAGTGATTGAACCAGTAGCAGACCGAAATAGCAAAACGCCAGACAATATTTTCTTAGGCCTCCATCTGCTAGTGTTGGCTGCCAATTCGGTCTGCATTGCATGAAATTTGGTCATTCTCATAGCTATCGACAGTACTTAGCAATGTGAAATAGCAACTGCTTGGTTCATGGATTCCAGATAATTCCTTTAAAATGCCAGCCAGCTCAAAGTAACTATATTGGTCTGGCCAGATACGTTCCAACACGTCATTAGGTGACAACTTCAACCAACTCACCTTGAGGATTTCATACATGTAGAAGCGAATGTCATAGTCGGTCAGGGTCTGGTAAAGTTGCTAAAGTAGAAGTAAATAAAACATAGAATTTTACTATGCATTCAAACATTTAGTTTATACAATGCACAGTCAAAAACTTGTATTAAAATGAGTGATTAATATGGGAGATACTACTTACTTTAAAGTCGGTGTTGTTAACATGCTCAAACACCAATGCTGGAGTCCGAGACTGTAAGTAAAATTGTATGATGAGAACTTCTATGTTTTCAAACACTTTGAAGAAAAAAAAATATAGATGCTTGTACAAAGAATGAAAAAGATGCCCATCTTGTCTATCTATGTCTACCCCCCCCCCGCTGCTGCCACCTTTTGAGCTGTTCATTAATATCCATTGGTGATTCCACAGGCTACTGCACTTTGTTTGTTGCGTAGGCTAACGAAATTGTCGAAGTGCTCGGCAATGCTGTGGGAGCCAGCATGCGGGGGGGGGGGTCCTTTACAGTCCTATGACAGCACCATCACAAAGGGCACATCTGCGACGGAACAGTGTATTCATCTGAACTCACCACGGGATCTTTGACAATGTCTATGAGGGAGATGATGTTTGGGCCTCCACGCAAGTTTTCCAGGATCTTAATCTCTCGCTTGATCTTCTTCTTCTTCACTGGCTGCAGAAAAAATAAAAATAAAATAAATAAAAACTATTTTACCGAAACGCCTGCCTAAGACTACAGTAATTTCCCGCATATAAGCCGCATTGTGTATAAGCCGCAGGACATTGTTTTATGCAAGTTAAAAAAAAAAAAAAAACATATTAACACCATATTAACTGCCCCCCTGTTTTAACCTCATAGCAGAAGAAATTTTGCAAAATCAATGTATAAGCTGCGTCTAATAGTCGGGAAATTACGGTATAAATAAGCAATGAGGCTGTATTTGTTTAAAGGGGCCCTGCTTTTTTGCCAATTTGCAGGCGTTTCCATCCAAAGATTTGCTATTCACATTAACAACTTGGATGGAAACCCGCCTTATATCTTTTCGAATTGCCCTTATTTCTCTTTTTTCATTGGCTATTGCAGACAGCAAATATAGTTTTACATTTTCACATGCATATTTACAATTTCACACTAAAATAGACTTCATCATATTTCAAGAACAACAGGTATAAACAGTTTTGTGTGGCTGGCACTGTGGGCACCTTTAACCTACAGTACATGAGTTGAACTTCCTGCATCATGTGATTGCACTGCTCAAATGAAGAGGAATGCTGTTCAAGATAAGCAAATACCATACCCATATAACAGTGAGGATAATCTACAGAGCTGAGTCCAAGTTGAGTAACACACCCTGTCTTGACTCAGACGCATCTTACCTTGAGGATTTTGACCACAACCTTCTCGTTGTTGGTGATGTTGATGGCCTCAAACACTTCGCTGTATTTTCCTCTCCCCAGTTTCCGCACCAGCTGAAAGTCGTCCTGGTTTCTGTGGATACAACACCACTTTCAAATCACAGCGCACAATCACCTGTGGAACAGATGGTGAGGTCATCACAGAGGTCGTGTTCTCTTCCTATAGACACCATGCAGATTCATCTGCTGGATTTTGTTCCCTGTGACCCATCCATATAGCCTGGCCTTTACCTGACTGTTGACTCCATCATACAGTCTGGTACAATGCAATTGGAATATGTTTCCATTTGGAAATGACGTATTCTGTGCACTGCTCTCACCTGGCTCTCACACTTCCAACTTCCACGTTCAGTAGTAATAGATCACTGACTAGTTAAGTTTCTTAGTTATCTATTTTGACAAAGTACCGATAATGAGCCTTCCAAGATCATGGATGTTAATGACATGTGCCAATTTTGTAAAGCTAATTTGAAAGTTGGAGGGAGAATAACGAACACGTTCCTATACTGTTGAACTACAAGTTCATTTTTTTTTTTTTTTAAAGCAGACCAAACCGCTATTAAAACATACAGTACATGTGTATTCTTTGCCTAAAGCGGGACTCTCTTTTCAGAGGGAGGAATATAAAGTTAGATGTCATTATCAAAACTATAGCCTATGAGTTGTATCTTCCAGTCCATGGAGAATAGACAATAAATACAAGTAAGTCATAGCAAAAGCATGGCACTCATGATTATAACAGAAAATGTTTGTTGAGAGGTGAGTATTCATGGGGATTTTGAATTAGTGGCACTGGGACACACAATGAATGACTATGTAATTCTTGATGTCCTACACCATTTGTCAACAACCATCATTCAGCAAAAGGCATCCAAAGAATCTCATGAACTCAGACACAAGGTCTTTCAGAGTTCAGCAGACAACAGCTTGTGAAAGTAAATATAAATGGGACTAGGAAGCCTGCAAATACTAAAAAAATGTCAATTTCACCAGTAGCGTTCTATAAATCCCACTCAACGCCATTGAAAAATGTGAAATATCAAAAATAGTCAATGACTGTTCCTTGAACATCACAAAATTCTCAATAATGCAACTACTTTGTTCTGTTTCATGCCATCTGAAGCCTTTTTGTTGACCTTCATAATACAGGTAGGTCTCGAACACTATTAAAATAATGTGTTAGAGATTAAAAGAAAAAATATCAAAATATTGTGCTATGTTTATCGATTTCAGTAATTCAATGTAAAATGTGAAACTAATACATTACATAGATTCATTACACATTAAAGGAGAGGTTGTGTGTGATAAGGGCCCAAAGTATATTGCAACAATGTAAAAAGTTGTAACGTTTGCCAGGGAGCAGAATTTTGATCTGTTCATGCTGGCCTCGCTGCAGGTGCATTGCATTGTTGAAGTACTTTTATGATGCACGCCAGAGGAGACCAGATCAAGTTCTGAGAGCATACAGTACTGTAACTGTATGAGCATTTTTTTAGGGGGCCAATATTTTTGTATTGGACTTAAGAATTATTCTAATTTTGTGAGATACTGAATGTTTTCTATAGCTATAATTCAAGGTTTTTAATTCTGAGTAAAGTGCTGTATGTCTATACAGACACGGAGAGCCCTCTGCGCATCCTGTTGAGAATAGTACTGTGCATACATTTCGATAAAGTTTTGAAAGCACCAGAACGCAGTACTTCGTAGGCAAGTATGATTTCATGTGTTAACAGTTGATACATTGGCTCGACGAAACCTCATGAATAACTTGGCTTCATTTCTTCCTAAAATGACAAGATCCGTCAGCAATGTTTGATATAAAATAATGCCAAATGATCAAACATTGCACCAGTATGTAGACTATCCAGTGTTTAGACTAAATGTTGCTCCAACCAGTGTAAAAAAAGTCAAACGAGTCCGTCAATATGATTGTGAGCTGATAGGGGAGTTGCTGTGGCATGTTTTGGCCTGAAGTCATCATCATCATCGAATTTAACATAAATAATGTCTAGAAATGTTTCACTTAATATCTACTGAATCTAGGCTATATATCATACGAGTTTCATTTTTGACACAGAATTGCTGAGATCAACCTTTAAACAATACACTGTATAGCACTTATACAATACACATACAATACTATAATTTCATAATAAGAGACAACTCCCGTCCCCTCCTCCCCCCACCCCCAATAAATAGTATAACAATGGCCTTGATCTGATTCTTACTGTAGCCACTCTCCCAATGGGACAAAGCAGTGCTGTAGAAAGGCTTTCTATGGCTCTATGACAAAGTAAAGCCATCAGCTGTTTGGAATGTTAAATAGCAAAGAATGTTTAACATTCTAAGCTCTTTCCTGGATATATACAAATCTTTCATCTGCTTTTTTCCACCCAAGTGTGAATAGGTCTAGCCTAGAAGCTGTGCAAAGTTTGCCATTTGAAAGCTCATGATCTTATATGTTTGAGATGATATGAATATCCTGACTCTAAACACACGCACACACGCACACAAACACACACACACACACTAAAGTGTGTTAGCGTATTTTCCAATGAAAAACATTTGTTTGTTTGCTTGCTTGCTTGCTTACCCCCACTCCACCACATGGGACTCATAGTCCCAATACTCCCGTGGGCGGTGTGTGTTGACCTCTGTGTAGACACGCGCCCGACTTGGCACTGGACCCGACATGTCCGACAGCTTGGCAAGGTGAGGGGTGGGGCAGTACTGCAGCTGGATGGGACTGGACCAGAGGAGGGGTGGGGTTGTGGATGAGGGCAAGGGCCCACAGGTAAGGGATGCGTGGCACCTCTGGACCGCTACTGAATCACAAAGACACAGGAGATTATTGATGCTACATGTGCTTTTAAAGCAGCGTCTTGTTATGCATATACATATTCATCATCACCATCATCAATGCATGCGTGAAGAAATACATCTCATCATTCACAACAGATCTGACAACAGGTTTGATTCTCCATGCCATCTTTACAACATTTTTATACTGATTCTGCAGGATCCACTCCATCAGTTGGTGGTGAGGTTACTCTCATGGCAAACACATGCACCCTCAGTCTCATTAGCCATCCAAATTACAAGATCCGACACAGTAAGACCTTTGCTTTACCAGTCCTATGCACACTGTAGGCCTAGGCATACACTGCAGATTCCATGCTTGCTTAATGATGGCTCAACCATCATTCATCAACCATGTGGGACCAGTATATGTACGAAACAATGCCTTTACACAATGCACTGCAAGTGCAAAACCAATTAATACGATTCATGCATGATCCCAGAAATCGTCAAACATCAAAGATAAACGCAAAGCGCAATTCTGCCATGCATCTTTTAGCCTACATCTTGAACACAGGCTTGCCCACTCTCACCAATATGCGTTAGAGAAGGCATGAATAACTTCATTATGGCAAATCGATACACATTTAGGTCGAACTGATTGCATTATGGATGTGAACGACCTGTAAAGCATGCAATTCCTTTTCTTATAAAAAGAATAACGTTATCGACAATGGTCATGAGCAAAGTTCACCATATCTTGCCATGCCTAGCATTTGCATCAGTTGTGTCTCCCTAACTTAGGTATGGTGCACAAAACGCATCGACACATGGAATCATCTATAATAAGCCCTATAGTCATTAAATGTATATATATAAAGCTCATAACTACCCGCCCTCGAAAGAAATGCTAAGAAGGCTCGATAGGGCACGGGAGCACGGGTGATGCCTTCCTGATGGGCGAGCAAGGAAACTAAAGCTAGCCATGCATCATAGGTGAAATTCAATGATACTGGATTCGTTTAATTATAGATCACGAGATGCCAATGTTTACCAGGCCCACCAGAAAGCACCAGCAAGCAGTTAACCTGTTTTTATAAGCGGATTTGATCCTATATTAAAGCTATCTGGCCACAAAACCAACAAAAGCCATATGAAGCTAACGGTAGAAAACCAAGTCATCATTCCCCCTTCTCATACGTTAGCCACTGTTAAATCTTGACTTCAAGGTATTTTACCTCCAGTGTGGATCTATCAGACCCGCGAGGAACAAAGAAACGACAGATTAATCAACTTTCGTTAACGTCAACACCAACTGAGAACACAACACATGAATCGGTGAAGATCTGACAGGTAACGTTAGAGCTCCCAATATGATGACTGGAGTATATTTCCCACCTCGCCCATTGCCTGAGGGTAGCCAACAAGCTAGCTAGCCAACTAGCCTGCAAACCGAATGGCTGCCCGGCTGCAACATGCTATCTCTAGCAAGCTGCCTAAAGCCGGTTCCATTCTCGGTCGCAGCAACTAGCAGAATGGCTAGTTGCTGATGCTGCCTTAAAAGTAAGGAGCTACAATGGACAAATTTTCAAAAGCATCACATTGCGGTATAGTTGTGTATACCTTTGATGAAACTGATGAGACAAACCACTCTTATTTCAAGGAGTCGTTGAATTCTTGCTCCTTTTCGGCCGTGTAGTAAGATTATTCTGCTGTCTCAGATACAATATGGCCGACGTACCGAAACACTCCCCCAAATGTAGCAGCCAATAAAATTGTACTTTACGAGAGTTCCCGCCTTTAGAATTTGTATTGTGTGATAGGATTGGTTTAACACAGTCATCAGAATTCCGCCATCAAGGTCCGGAAGAATGCATTCTCACTCCCATTCGCTGCTGTTACAATAAATCTAACCCACTGACCTGTAAAAAAAAAAAAAAAAAAAACAGTTCGAGTATGTGTCAGTGAGATATTCTTATTCAAGATAACCATATTCACTGTGGTATGGACCTCACATGCCTGTCTGTTAAAGTAATTTGACATTGATAAGTAGGCGTAAAGGCTCTGAGCAACATAGTCCTAAGCCTACAACTTTGGGAATTTTTAGGCACACTTTGTGCAACAGAAATCGAGAGGAATTTGAAATGAGACAACAACATAGTCAATTACATATTTCAATATATTATTAACAGTTAATGGTGAAAATATTTCAAGTTGTGGGACTGCATGAGAGGGACTGCACTGATAAGAGACTTTATTCTCAGGGCCTCTAAATGATTTCTTCCATTGCTGTCAGTGTAGAATTGCTTGTCCTCATCAGAACTCACCAGTGTATTGTAACAAAGCAAGCATCAGCCAGGGCCTCATCAGACTTTTTCACTATTTGATTTGAGGATTTAAAGTGAAACGCCACCATTTGGACAAATACCTTTATTTTCCACCTCTCCTCGAGTTAAACAACTGAGTTTTCCCTTTCTGTAGTTTATCCCGCCGTTTTCTGAGCATGACTGTAGGACTTTTAGCTCCAGCTTAGATCATTAAATCAAATTAGACTGTTAGCATCTCTCCTGTTATGGTCTTGTAAAATTGAGATGGTCCCAAATTAAAATCTGTATTTTCTGTAGGCTATGTGAGGAGGAAGAGGATATAGGGAAAGATAAGGCAAGGGGGGAGAGGAGGGGCTAGCAGGACCCTCATATAGCAGTGTAGGCTACCACATACAGGAACAGTATCACAAACTAGATCTATTGTGCAATTATATACAAAGGGTGATATCCAACCTGTTACATGTAGTTGCAACTCAACACCAACACAAAAGGAAAGTTGTTGATTTTCTGGGCTGATATGACATGAAAATAATCCCTCCATATGTTGAGTGAGAGTAGTTCCAGCAGGCTAGAAAATCACCTGTTGTTGGTCTTGGTACACTTTGCAACTACAAAAGGGTCAGCAAAACTATCAGAATTCATAGTCACTTTTGAAGACAGTATGAAAGCTGTAGGAGAGACAGAGATGCTAAAGGTCTAGGTTGTCTGATTTAATGATCTCTGCTAAGCTACAGCTAAAAGTCCCACCGCCAGTGGCTGGATGGACTGGAGAGAGATACAACTCAACTGTTTAACTCAAGAAGAGGTGGAAAATGAGCATATTTCCCAAAATGGTGGCGTATCACTTAAAAAGCAAAACCCCCACAGGCTACTAAAACAGTCCATGGTAGGCCTATAGAGAAAGTTGAGACATGTTTCAGTGAATGTTAAATAACATGATAGAGGTTATATGCTTTCAGAAAACAAAATCATGTTTAATCATTTTACCTAAGGATATATAGGCTACCCATAGGCCATTCTTGATTCACAAATCTTCAGTATAGACCTGTGTGTCCCTTCAGTGAAAAGAAAACAAGTTAAAACATTTTTGTTTTCTAGATGCATCACCTACATGATTTAACATGCACTGAGATATTTCACAGCTTCCTACAGTTTTTTTTTATGCAAGGTAGTTCAGTGGAATTACATGCCATTAGAACAAAGATTTTAATGGACGTGATTCTTGAGACTAAAACAGCTAATTTATTCAACTTTTAAGGTGTTTCTTACCATGCACAGAATTAACAAAAACGTTGGGTTCATTGAGAGGTGGGGAGCATGCACTGTAAGCCTGTCTGGCCCATACAACCTATAGTCTCAATATTTTCTCACTAACAGACTTTCAACCAGGGTGTTATATTTGGATGGAGTAGGAACATTGTAGCTATAAGAAATCACTCACTGTGAAGGATCCTGTCACTAATTTGTGTTACTTGGTAATTTCCCTTCAACTTCATGACCCCTCTGCTCAAACTGAGAGCAGTGACAATGCTCCTGTTTCCGTTTTTTAGGAAGGTAGCCGCTGATCCTCCCACGAGACATGAACTTGCCCCGGGGTATTGTTTTATTATTTGGACAGAATGGGAGGGATCACCGGATCTGCGGATTTTTCACCTCTGCCCCAGCATCTTAGCCTTTGATAGACCTCCATAACAACCTCCCATTTTCACAGACCAGAAGAGGGAAGTCCAGAAATGCCCTGTAATCAGGCCTCACTGGCTCATATTATCAGTTCTGTTGCACCAACAACCACAGGGAAACTTCAACAATACCTTCAACAATAACAACTACTAGTGTTGTATGCTGACCTTTCTTGTGTTTTGTGCTTTACATGATGGACATGCATGTCAATCCTATGACTTAGGGGTTCTTCTCAATCTATTATTTATAACTTATAAGCCTTGTTATTGCCACTATTTTCATCCCTGTGTTTGTGGTGTACATGATTCATGTCAATTGTAAGAGGGTTGATTCTTGTCGTCAATCTGTTAAGTTCCATCTCTATTTGTTATTTACTGGTAGGCCTAAGTTATAAGCCTTGTTATACTCTTTTGATCTGACCTACTGGTATCAGCTATTTTGTGTTTTGGTCCTCTCTGGAGAAAAGCATTTCCACTCCAGATTTAAATGGGGTAGGCAATTATGGTATGCACTATATGTGAGCAGGGATCAAAATGATGTCAGTGCTGGCCAGGACCCAGACACCTCAGGAGTTGTCCCTCTGGGCTCGTCCACACAAATGCTTTCCTTCCTGCCTCTCTACAACATCCTCTGGTGGTCAGAACCCTAGGGAGCAATTTGCTATGGGCGATGGGCCAAGGTGATAGGTTGAGACCCAAACCATCCACGGCAGCTGTGGGGTCAAATGGTTCATGGAAAGGTGACATGGCGTTTAGGACACTTTATCACCTGAAGTGATTGAGCTGGAGACAAACTGGGTTTATAAGATTTCTGGAGAGGTTGATATACCGCTCAAATGCAAACAACCAAAGGTCTCTGCAGAGGTTAGGACACAGTGAATCACTTCTGTTAAGTCTTGATCTGCTATGTGACTGGATGATGTCATTTGCTTCCATCATACACATGGGACAGGTATATTATATTCATGGGGCTTCTCAAATCTTTGTGGTCAATATCACATCAGACACCAAGTCTGGACACAAACGCACAGACACAGAACTGAAGTCTCTTGATTCTCACTCCCCATACTCCTCCACTTGTCCACATGTTTTCTCCCATTGACTCACACCTTTGACACACAAGCAGCTGTGCGTCTAAGTTGAAAAGTACAGGTATTATTGGCTGTGACTAATCAGAAGCAGACCAGCATAAATCTGTCTTGTGACTTCATTGTAACTCATTAAAACGGCTGCTCATGTTTTCTTGCCTGTGGACACATGTGAGCAGCAGAAAATGGTTCACACAACTCTTCTTCAGACTGTATGTATTCTACATCCACCAGAAATTGGAATGGCAATGCGCCATTTCAATAGTTTTGTTGTTGTTTTTGTTTTCTGTGGTGGTAAAGTGTCCAAGAACACAGTAAGGCCAACTTTTTTCTATTGTAGAAACAGGTGTTTACTGTTTACAAATGGTTTTCAGTTTCACTTTGATTTCCACATTAACTTTTGATGCTATTTCCTGTAACACAAAGGTCAAATTTGACCATAATATACTTATATTACCATATACCACAAGACAAAGTAAATCATGTACAAATATATACATTTAATAAAAAACTTCATTAATCACTGAAATCACAACAAATAGAATCGTATTCAAATATGTTACAGACAGTTCATTGCTTTGGAGGTCCAGGTATCTCCATAGGTTGACAGCATCCAGAGAAGTGAAGCTTTTTTCAGGTAGTGCTGCCTGACAGTTCAAACTGAATCGTCCATGATATCCATCAGAAGACTTGATGCCACATTTCATATATGCAAGTTTTCTTTAACTTGTGTCTGGCTCACCGTTGACTGATACGTGTCTTGCAGTGCATTTTTTGGCAATTCTTCCCGTCCTTTACCTGGAAGAGGATAAATTATTGAGACACAGAACTGATAATTCATTGTCCTGAGGTTTAACCATCCCAGTTACTGTAGGTTTGCAAAGAGCAGAGATTAAAGGTTTAAGACACAGAAAGCCCCCAGCCTTCCAAAACCTTGCTGCCACTGTCACACGATGCCAAATGGTGTTTGATAGCAATTGTCATGCTGCAACTAGGTTTTCTTTTATTGTGAGGTGGTTCCTACCCACCACCCATAAAACTGCAAAGAGCAAATCCTAGATGGCTAGTGGTGTGATTATTTGTGTTTTACCACTCTTTATATAGGCTAACTAAGCCTACATGCCATGCAAGTTCATTTGGAAATGGACCAGCACAATATGTTGTATAAAAACAATATCTCAAATAAGGGTGAAAAGTTGCATGTTGCCCTTTGATACGACTTAACTACATGCGCTTGAATTTGGTTGACTTCTTACCCCTTTCCGTTGGTTTCTGAGGCAAAAGGTGCAAATGGTCCTAGGCTGCTTTCCCCCAACCATGGGTGCATTGAGACATGGCTGGCCCTCCAACTGTCCACTCTCATTTACTAGGCAATTGGCCAGATGAGAGATGTAGCTTGACGCCAAGCGAAGTGTTTCGATTTTGGAGAGCTTTCGGTCCACAGGCTCCGTGGGAATCAGAGTTCGGAGCGCAGTAAAGGCCGTGTTGACGTTTTGTGTCCGTTCGCGTTCACGTGCGTTGGCCGAGTTGCGTTGCCTCACCACGACTATCCCGCTAGAATTTGGCATCAGCGCGGCAGCACGCTTCTCAGCAACGGCGTAGCATCCATACATTTGCTCTGAGCTTGAGTCGCTTCCACTGTGATTCTCATCATCATCTGACGTTATACTTAAGTCCGTACAAGAGTAATGAGAAGCGAGAGTCCTCAGCATCGTAAAAGCCATTATCTGTCTAATGCAAAAGTAAAAGGCAATATAGGCTCTATTTTTTCAACAGTAGGCCTATGGCTTACCAGGTATAAGAAATGTCCCTTAGTCCAAAATAGTTTGCCATAAAACGATATGCTACCCACAAGTTATTCCACGTGTCTTGGCATCAAGTAACTTATGACAACAGTCTGGGGAGGTGGCTTTTTTATTTGACCTCTCAGAGGGGAGGAGCTGCTCAGACATGCAGGGCTTTCTCTGCATGAGGTCTCTTCCTTCAAATTACCCACAGCCTATGATTAGACATGGTCACATCTATCTATCTATCTATCTATCTATCTATCTATCTATCTATCTATCTATCTATTTATGTCTGTCTGTCTGGTGTGGCTTATGGTACTCAATATACAGTATTTAATTTAGCAGAATTTTCAAACTTCTCACATTTATTCTGCATGAAGATGCCAAACCAAATAATCAACCAATCAACCGTTGTTTACTAAATTACACAGTAAGTATTAAAACCACTGCATCCTGGCTTCCTGTTGCCTATTTAAATCCACTAAACAAATGTTTAGTCTCATGTGAAAGTGTGACCTACATATTTATGGTCCATTTTCCTCAGTAGCAGGGTTGACCCAGTAGTGTACTTAAAGAGAGTTGTTTGGGGTAATGGGTTTATCTTTAAATAAACAGTTTGCAGATGCCGAGTGTGATTGAGTGACACTTTCTGCGGAGAAACCAAATGGTCTGCATGTTTGTGGAGGCTTCCCAGAGCTGGTGCCATCAAAGCAGACACTTTCACAAACAGCCCCCTGACACATCTAAACTCCCTGGAAGAGCTCAGCTGCACCAACAATGCTGACCTGACCTAAGGCCTCCAATAAAACTCCAATGAAAACAAACCAGGCATGCACACAGGCGTACGAGCACACACATACACACACAAACACACACATAGGTTACACACACACACACACACACACACACACACACACACACACACACACACACACACACACACACACACACACACACACACAAATGGACACACATTTTGTTTTATAATGTTTCACTGGATCCTGAGGTAACACATATGGAGGTGTTAGTCCAGCCACTAAATATCCCCTGAGCCTAGGTGCCGTATTTGACCTATAGGGCAATGGATAAAGAGACACAAAGTAATAGATTTATTACCTGTATATCCATTTTGAGATCATTGAGTTAAAATTGAGCTTGCACCATTTCCATCTCAAACAATGTATATAAATAAAACAGTCCACAAGTAACCTAAACAAGAAAAACAAAACCATGTTTGTTTGTTTTTCGTTTGTTTGTTTTGTTCATTATGAAAAATTGACATTTCTGTGGCCTGCAATACCACTGCACCAGGGAGAAGAATACAGTACAGTAATAGCTTAGCCCTGACTTCTAACATTTTAAATGAAGATAATCGTCATTGCTTATCATGCCTGTCATACTGTATAGCTCATTGTAAAATGCTGGCTATGCCATCCAAAACATGACAGTATGATATATCATGTTACCCTTTTCCATTTAAGAAAACCAGATAAATGAAGAATCAGCAACTCATTTCCCGTAAAACAACAACAATCTATGAAGTGTGTGTATCTGTGCAAGACTGGTCTGGAGCGTTGTGTGGGCTATTGTATTGCGGAAGTGAGGTCCTGGAGGTCCGGATCAGGAATAAGGAGCTCTCCTGGGGTTTGTGGGAGGAGGAAGTGCTAATCTGGGGCACAGGATCCAATCACCTGGCTGGGTGAGAGGACCGATGGAGGGGTGCAGAAGAAGAATGGTTGCGTGTCAGAAGTCTTCCTGTTGTTTGGGGAAAGGTTTTGAAATGTCTCCGGAAGTACAGTGTAATTACGCCCTTCTTCAGGCATGTGGGAAAATTTGGCCCGCTTGTCTGTCGTCAAAATAGCTCCCATTATCTACCTTGAAACACTTCACCCAAATCTTAGATCTTTAGTGGATGTTGGATGAGTGCTTATGGAAGTTAAGTTGTAATTGTGAGTAGCCTGCATATACTATCCCTGAGGGACATTCGGCCCCCGCAGTTTACTCCTGTCACACACACTCACACACACACACACACACACACACACACACACACACACACACACACACACACACACACACACACACACACACACAAACAGCAAGTAAACAGATACTGTACCTGGAGCATGGGCAGCCTGCTGCTGTGGTGTCTGGAGAACAGACAGGGGTTGGGAGCTACAGTTCACAAGAACACCTCAGCCAGCCGCGGACATGGAGAAGAGACGTTAGTCCGGTCTTCAGTCACACAAATCCAAGGCACATAGGCCTGTCATTGTGTCACAGCTGCACCAGGTTGGGTTTGGAGGATTGGGTCATTTTCTCTCATGTTTTTGAAAGTCACTTGTCATTACCGGCGTGTGTGTCTGCCTGCGTGTCTGTGTACAAGATAACTCAAAAAGTAATGCACGAATTTGGATGAATTTTTCGGAAAACGTGTATTGGGACAAGTAACGACTGATTAAATTTTGGTGGTGATCGGTGATCCAGAACACCATCTGGAATTTATATTGTGTCTGTGACCACACTGCCTTGGTGGAGGTCTGCGCTCTCTGAGTGCTTTTCTAGTTTTGAATGGATCTCTCTTTTTCTTCTTCTTCTTCTTCTTTTTTTTTTTTTGAAGTGGTTCAGGATGCCCAGAGTATGGGGTGTAGCTGAGACACCAAATTAGAATTTTAAAGTTTGTCTTGGTATTATGATCAAATGTGCATTTAAAATAAATAAATAAATAAATAAATAAATGTAGGCCTACATTAACCAAGTACTTAAAAAAAGGTTCTATAGTATTTTTTGTATTGAACATGTTTGGATAAAAACATCTGTTGAAATACCAGAACATCAACATAAACATTGTGAGCCTTTGAGAGTGCTTTATTTAACATAAAGTGAACAGGCCCTTCAGAAAGAGAAAGCACATAGTATAACATTTTTAAAATGTTGGGTACATGATAACTTTGAAACTTCATTTGCTTCCCTAATACAACTTGTACACAATCATTTCCAAAGAGGTTGGAATGTTGCGTAAATGTCCAAATAAGTAAATAAAGTAAAGCAAAATATTAATAATAATTGCTACACTTCTCAAATCATATAAGTAAGATATTACATTATAGTAATATTCCACATTACTGTAGTTATTGAAACTAGATTTTTATATGTTTGTACAATACAGGATATTTATGGTCATTTCAAATTTGAGTCCAGCAACATGTCTTACAAGTTGGGATTGTCAATAAAATGCAGGAAATATTGAGTAAGATTAAAGACAAATCAAAGGAAGACATTCACAGTTAATATTAACCTCAAATATGATTTTGCATTTTTTTTAAACACTCTCTCTTGTCCAAACATGATTTTAGCAGTCCAACTAGTAGGTATTTTCTTCATCATGTTTTTCATATTGCCTAATATGTGACCATATGGATGTCCATGATGGAGCCTATTGGAACTTTGTATGCAGTTTGCCCTGTCTGGTAATATTTAAGGCAAATTTCCTTTAAAATAAAATGTCTAGGTGGCATGACATTCTGTTCAAAACCTACATACTATAATACCATTTAGCTTTTCAAATGAGTAAGCAGCCGATAACAATGTTTTATTGGACCCAGAGATGCCTTTTGAACTAACCACTAACAAGAAAAGAGAAAAAAAAAGAAAAAAAATCACTTGTGTAACCACAGGACAATTTTCCATGTCCTCTGGGTCAATCTCAATTGTGGAATGTAGTTGTCCGCAGAATATCCATTCAGATATGACACTTTTTAAAATGTTCCTCCTTATTGTATCCGTATTGTTTTCATTCAACTTTTATTGTATTGACCTCGTGTCACCTGTTTGGAGAGGCATGTTGCATATTTTCTCTTCAAGAATTTTGCCTGGTTTAAACTTTTGATGTGTTGTCTTTGTATGATTCTCTACTGTATATCTTGCATCTTTTGAGAACAATAGTTTTCCTTCAAATGTTTTGTCTCAAAATCAAGTACATCTGTTTCTTGGGAATTGAACAAAGCTGCACTTTTTTCGTACAAAGTTGCTTATTATTATGTATGAGAGATGGAACAAGATCAGTGATAGGTGATATTACAGTGATTTGCACTTACTGTAGTAAACTAACACTTAAAGGTGCACTATGAGTTCCTGTATGGTCAGCGTGATCATAGGCATCTCCCCGTGATCCGCTAGTATACTGTGAAAATGTCCAGTCTTGGGAGACAACATGAGCAGTAAACGTCTAACAGCCCATGGGCACAGGCTGTGCACCAAAATATCAAATCAGGTTCCAGGCAAAGAGGATTGGGAGAAGGATGGGAGTAAGTTTATGACTCCCAACCATCTTGTGAGTGATTGACTGGAATGTGGGTTGTTATATTTTGTTTGTTTGTTATAACTCTATGTTATTACCTCCGGCAAGGAGGTTATGTTTTCGCCGGTGTGTGTGTGTGTGTGTGTGTCTGTGTGTCTGTCTGTGTACAACATAACTTGAGAAGTACTGCACAGATTTGGATGAAATTTCCGGACAATGTGTGTATTGGAACAAGTAAGAACTGATTCGATTTTGGTAGCGATTAGTGATCCAGAACACCATCTGTGACCACATTGTCTTGGCGGAGGCCTGCGCTCTCTGAGCACTTTTCTAGTTTATTTTGTTTTGTTTGTTTAATGATAACAACCCCTGTGTTGTCTCCCGACCGGAATTCACAGAATATCTGGGGCCAGACAGTTAGTGAATCAAGGGGAGATGCCTTTGATTCAAGATTTGAGAAAAGTGAAATCGCTCAGAAACCATGCAGGAACTCATATTGAACCTTTAATGTTTGGAGATGGGCGAATAAACAGATAACCTATACAAGGTTAACATTAATATACATTTTTGCTGTGTGTTTGAACAAAGAATGTGTGATGTACACAAGAGAGTGAATCAAAGGTTGAAAAAGTGCTTTGAGAAGTTTGATTGGAGGAATGCACCAAAGCAATTTACAAAAAGTTATGATTATGAACAAGGTTCTGGTGTATAAAGTCTGAAGACAGTGTTAAGGTTGTCCATGAGTATTAAGATCAGAAGTTAATGAGCTCATTCATATATTTTGCTACTTTCTGCCTCAAATCAAATAGTGTTGGGTGTTCAGAAATGTTATTTGCTGCATAACCCCTCACCCTCCCATAAATGACCTGCAACATGTGTTTACAAGCAAATGTATTGAATGTGGAGGGCAATAATAGGTCAAATGTCATCTTCGCCAACAGGTCATTTCGCATTCTTGCACTGGTGAAAGTTTGGAGGTCCATTTGAGGGAATGGCTGTGTAAGCAATTACTGGCATGGATCAGCAGTGGCTGCAATTCCATTTCTCTCCACAGGGAGGACAGTCACCCTTTGGTTTCAGACTACACAGTCCATGCTATGCAACCCATAGACTCCTGCATAAAAGTTTGATTTGATTTATATAGGCCAAATGAAGGAAAAAGTGCTACCACAGGATGTGATCTATAATCAATATTCACCGGTTATGAGTCAGACATATAATCTATTTTGATTGACATCACATTAGGTTAACACTTAATGTACGGCATATTACTACTACTAAACCAATTACAGCGTAACAAAATAACTAATACACAGTATAATGAAAATTTGCTTTGTACCTAATAAAGATATACCTGCACTTTGGTACAGTATGTAGTGTCTTATCTCAATTTATATTGATAAAATAAAGACAGTTCAGTACATAAGCAACTGCATGGTTATGTTTAGTATTTGTTCAAACTGTTTGTTCAAAGTAATAGAAATTTGCTTTTATCATGTGCACAAGTTACTGCTAGATGATATGGAAGAAACTCTTAAGAGACTGCTGTAAGAGATTGCTGTAAAATATCTTTTGAAAAAGAAAAAAAGCATTTTAACTTAACTTTAAATTTTTAGCTTGCCTTAATCTGTGATTTATTTACAAGGCAATGGTCTGCATAAAATTACATCAAGTAATTCATTATCATATTTAAATAATTTATGAATTTTGTGCTACAACAGAAGAGAAATTGTATACTAAAGTTTCTCTTTGAAGACTAGCAGTAGCATAACAGCAATGCCTGTATGTCCACATGAATTCCCAAGTCTGACCAAATTACTAAAGGCAAAATATATGAACGCACTTTTTTTGTAGCATACTAAGTGCATAATGAACTTGTGCAACACATTACGTGTGTCATGAACGTTAATGACCTTTTATTATTTATGACTGCTATCAATAAGTGTAAATTGTTTTTTGTAATGTTTGAATCTTAAACAGAGTTAACTTTATACAAGTCTCATAAATGTTCCTGGTGGTATGACTAATGTCACTTTTATGTAGAGACACCTTGTTATAGTGACACTCATAGGTCTTTAAGATCATTATGTCAGCCCTTGTGAATGACCCATAGTGACCTCGGCACACTAAACTGCCTGCAATGTCAGCTGGAGAAGGAGCCGACTTCTGATCCTGATCTCAGGATCTATAAGAGGAGACAGATTAGACTAAGAATAGCCTGAAAAGCGCAGGTCTCTAAGCAAAATATCCACATTCAGAAAAGAGAAGAGAAGTGATCACGCACGGCACCAGGCAGGCAGGCAGGCAGGCACATTCCGCAGTGTAGGCCTCTGTCCAAATTCTGATGACTTTTCAAGAGGCCTAAATGGGTCAGCTGGATCTTTGACAATGAACAAATGTCATTAACTTTCTGCTGAGACTGCCTGCCCACCTGAAGCCACCTTCACTACCACTGTAGGACATACACAGCACACACAGGCACACTTAATAAGATCATTTATATGTTATTTTCACAATCTGCATGTATAACAAATAAAGATTTTAAAAAAAGAAAGAGAAAAAAGAATTAGTAAGATGTACAGTATTTGCTTTTTTTGTTGTTGTCGTCGTTTTATAATGTCTGGTTTCTTGGTGGGTGTTGCTGGCCTTTGCATCTGTCTCCCATCTGTCCAATGAACTATCTAGCTGGTGGGAGTGCTCAATGGCTTCTGCAGCAAGGAGGAAGGGATACATATATGGCATAAGAGGGGTGAAGGGATGGATGCTGGGGATGGATGTGTTTCAATTTTTAAAGAGTCTTGCAAAAAGAAACAAAAACAAAACACTGGCTGGAAGAGTCTGTGTATACAAATGCAAGTGGGAAGTTGGGTATCTGTTTGTATGTACTTATGTACATAAGTAGTGTAGCACAATGCATTTCTGTATTCTGTGTGTGTGTGTGTGTGTGTGTGTGTGTGTGTGTGTGTGTGTGCGCATTATAGAGATGTGCTGATCAGTATGGGGGGAAGCGGCCGCAGATGAGGGGTACTGGGTGAGGGTACAGGGGGCGGAAGGGGTGGAAGGCTCAGTTGCTGTAGAGTTGTCCCTCTGGAGGCTGCGGCAGCTTCATGTTCTCCTTGCACATCATGAGTCTCCGCAGCTCCTGCAGAACCAAACGGATGCTGTACGAGTTCTGCCACTTGGACAACGATGACACCGCACGCATGTCCACCTAGTCGAGCACAGACGAAAGAAAAAAAGAAGAAAAAGAAAAAAAAAAGAGAGAAAGAAAGAAAATCAAACTTACATTTCAACACCCTGAGCTTAAAGAAAAAAATGCATCATTAAGAATGATTGCCATTCCAATTGTTTCTCATCCACACAAGTGGGCAAATAAGTAGTCAGGCATCAGTAAATGCTCGGCACATTATGCAAATTAACCGAGTCAGGAGCTGTCCGCTTAGACAAGAAGAACCTCTTTGACAGACATGCAAAACAACCAACCATAGACAAAAGGGCCTCTATCCTCTCTGTGAAAGCCACAGTCCATGACTGGCCATTTAGCATAGCAGCTCAAGGAGGAAAAAAGAGGGACTACTTCCAAGAGTGCTGCAACTACTGCAAACAACGCATATGAGGATGCACAGTGTAGGCAGGCTATTGAGGACAGAGATGATCCAATTCACAATTTGGATTTGTGCTTGCAAAATAGAGGCAGAAATCAATACATCAAGCAGGTTTGTTGGGTGAATTGAAGAGATTTAGGGTGAATTGAGGAGATTCAATTCACTCTAAACAAAAAGTTGATGTGGATTTTATGATGCATGTGGCTGGGTTGGGTTATATCCCCACCAGTGTATACAGTAGTAGAATTCAGAATAAGGGAGGAAACTCACTACTCCATTTGAGTTGTGCACGCCGTTCAGATTGATCTTGGTTAGGAATCGGACAAATGGGGGTACCTCTGGGTATCTCGGTCCACATTCCACCTTCAGACTGTAAATTCTGTTCTCATAAATTGTCTGTGAAAAGCAGAACACATGAGCAGCTTTAAGAGGACCAACAAGAAAATATGTGACCATGAGGTCAGCGTCAGTGACAAACAGAAATTAAAGTTAAATTCAACAGAAACAAAACTTAGAACGTCTCGACTAAATCATGACATATTCAGAGATGAGCACAAGTGTGACAAACACATGATTATCTGATGGGGCTTTTTGACCAACAGAGAATTCACTCTTCTTTGGTTGCATTCACAATGATTTGAATCATGGTACTATCTAGTGAATCAACCTGCATTTCCAGCTTTGAACAGAACCAAGGATGCGTCATGAATGGCATGCATTACCAGATGCATAATGAACAATCCCATCAAAATGGTAGACAAATGACTGTTATCATTCTTAACATTAGCTAGATCAGCATGCTAGCTAATGTTGATTATATTCTAAACTGATTTATTACCAGTACTGGTCAAAATTGCATTTGCTCTGTGAAACAGAATGCTTTGTCCGTGGAAAAGGACTAAGTTTTTAACGAAAACTTGACTTACCCTGGGGGGACCTATAATGGTTCCGTTCCAGCGTGTGAGTGTCATGTCCTCGTCATCCTCCAGACCCCAACTGACGGTCCCATCACCAATACCCTTCTGACCCTCCTCCAGCTCTTCCAAGAGCCGGAAGTTTCGTGGAACTTTCACGCCTGGGGAAACCAGAATTTTTTAAAAGGGATATTCAGACTATAAGTAAGCATCTAACCTGTGTGTAGAGTTGGTCTGAGGACCAAACCGTTTGCACTTCACCTGGTAGCACTTTTATTATATTTGGGATGGATTAAAACACTTCATTTTCGGAAAATGGTAAACAATGGTGTGCGAGTTTTTCCTGCATAGACTGTTAAGGGGATATTCCATCTTTTGGTCATTCACTAGAGTTACCTAGAGTTACGCATGTGGGTAAAAGTATTTTGCTCTCAGCGCATGCACTTTCTTATTCTGGCAACTTCAATTTTAGCTTTAGCTCAGCATAGGCACTGGAATGTAAAGTAGCCAGATGGTGGAATATTCCTTTAAGGAGAAGACATCTCTACAGTGAAATAAAGCATTTTTTGGGCCCCAGGTTAACATTTTTACAGTGCACTGGTGTAGCCGACTTTCAGCATCACCATTTCAGAGGGCTCACAAAATGTTTCACCATAATGTGATGGGGATTACATTATGAATGGGACAGGAATGTGAATTTTTTATTTCATTTAATAGCCTAATAAATGTATTCATATAATGTCCTTGATGGCTTGCTCTCCAACAGTGAGTTCTGTTTGCCAGCATTGCAAATTGACAGAGTTACTAGTAATCTGATTGATCAAAAAGTTAGGTAGGCCTAGGCTACTTATTGTAGGTGTGTGCGGCCAATGATAAGGTTTAGGCCTTCTAGTATTTGTTAACAGATTTCTGGTTACACCCAGGTGCCCCTCTTTCAGACAAAATCCAGGCAGTTCTAAAATGAAGCACACGGAATACTGATAAGAACGGCAAGGTGCAAGGTAGCCTACTGTTTGGCATCTTCGCTGTCTTTGAAGAAGAATGTAACAGGAATTATAGCACGTGATAGAGCAAGATATTAGGTCTATCCATTTGTCAAACAATTAAACGCAGGATCATTTTTTTTCGTTTGGTTGTGGAGACGAAAACTGCTGAGTCCTCCTTCAGTGCCCGATTCCTGCCACCTGCCCATGTGACTCTTCACAGGCACACTCAGTACATTGCATTAAAGAACAGGTCTGATACTATAAAAAACTTGAACGGAACAGAAATTCTTATTGTAAATCGTCTCATTTGCACCTGATTGATGTAAACGTGACACTCAAACATTCTAAAAATGTTTAAGTTGCGGAACAAAAGTGAATATTGCGCGCTGATCACTGCCAGTTAACCACGAACGAGACGCCTATTCAATTCCAATATTTTGTTCCCAAAAATTAAAGAATTATTTTCACTTCATTTTTTTATTCAGCAGATAAGAACTCAACAATGTTAAATTGGTTACAAAACAGCGTAAGGCATTCGAACAGCAAACGATTATTGTAACAAAGTGGCAAGTATTTATTGACTACTTCGCAGAACTCGCGTGTTGGAGAAATAATGAATTTCTAGGCAACTCGTTTTGCAGGTTGTGTCGGTCTGTCATGACGCTGCAGTTGAATAAGCTAAGTAGTTAGCTGCTACCTAGCTTTCCTTTAGAAATGAGGACCATGTTCTGAAAATGTGGGCATTCGAACAACAGAATACCACGCTATATCAAAACACATGCAAAGAGCAACACTATGTTTTGCACAGATGCAGACGATTCACTTGCACGCCACCCATAGCTTGTTGGTGCCGCAAACACCCGGCAGCAGCAGTAAGGCAAGTTCAGAGGCAACCCACCCACATTTCTGTGGAAGAACTGCCAAATATTATAGGTTTTTCTGGACAAATGCATGTACCTCTTGTATCAATGAACCAACAGCGAAATAAATAACAATGTTACCTCTATTCAATTGCGTTAAAATTCCACTGACACAATAAAAATGTTACATTTATTCGTTTACCTGATCCGGCGGCGCCCGCCATCTTGTCGCTGTTGAGCGGGGGCGCGCACGTATTCAGTGATTGAAAGATTCAATTGAGCAAATTGTAGTGGGCGTACTCAAGTGCAGCTGTGGTAAGGGGAACTATTTCTGACAGGAGTAGGCCCATTTGCTATAGATTAGCCTTCTTGCCGTTTTTATGTTGTTTACGCTGGTGCACGGAGAGATGCGCAATTTGCGCAGACCGCTTTTTACGCAACGACATGGCCTAGGATGTTTGGCATCCTTGAGGTACAGTAAGCAAATCATTGACATGTTTGAAGCAGATCACGAGAATAATGTAAAAATGTGTTGTGTTTGTCTATCTTGTAAGGTCTATTTATTGGAATATGTTCCCAAGTTACCAACCGTAAATGTAATCCTCACTGGCATGAATTAGCCAGTTATGAAGCAAATGTATTGCATTGTATCTGTTTAACCCTCAAAGACTTGTCTGGTATGAGAACTGTAGTTTTGATAACAGATTCCAGAATATTCCGTAAAAGTGATCTTACTCAGCACAACTTGATCCGTTATAAAGGTGCCAGCAAAGCCAGCAAAGTTATTTGCTTTAAAAGATGCTGTAGCCTATAATTTTAAAATTGTGTCAAATATTACATTTTTAGTTTTTAAATATATGACAGACTTACTTGTCTAATTCCGCAAATAAATGTGCAATTTCTTCCACCTACTTAGGCCTATTGGTGCTTTTGTTTGGTGCATATGGTGCTTTTGAACAAATCTGTAAAGCTACTTTAACGTTTGCAATGGGTTAAACATGTTAAAAGAGCAGAAAATCAATCGGCTAGAAATAAGGTCTAGTGAATAGGGTTAAAAGAATACAAATGCTTCAACAGAATAAAGGTTAGCCTGACACAAAAGATAGAGTAGGGTAAGTATAGCTAAATCACATTAATTTATTAGTAGGCTTTGAGAGTCTCTGTGGAAAATATTCTTCCTCTCGATACCTATTCCCTGATAATGTTTAAGAAAACCAACTGTAGCTAACCTATGTTAATTTTAACTTACTTTGTATGGTCAGGTCTATGATCAAAAATCACGAAAAAGCAACATGCAAACAGACACATCAGCATGTTACTGCCCTCATGTGGTGGCAGATGGTTACATGTGCATGTTGGTAATCTCAGGGGCCAATCAAATACACACAAGGCCAGCACTCAACATGACAGAATGGCCTGTGTGCACTGCACAGGTTTTCTTAAGGATGGTGGTTTACCATTGCCATTAATTAATTAGCTTTTATATTGGTAAACAGTTGTAATGACGCTATCTATCAGCTAGCTGTTAAATTAACTCTGAAGTGCGTAAGGTTCTCTGAGAATTGCTGTAAATACTACACTATACAACTATTACTTATGCCTAATATCAATTTAGCCTACAGTAGTTCACAAAAATGGACGTCCCCTCCATTTCTAAGAAATGCACGACCAACTTTAATATCCACCGTGCACAGAACCGATCAGCACGTGTACTCTGTGGGTCCAGATCTCTTTGAATAAGCTTTGAAGCCATTATTGGCTTCATGCATGCTTTGAGGGTTCAGGGCATAGGGTGTATTTAGGGGATATATTGATTCATGCTTCATATTTTGATTGTAAAGAAACTAAATGTTAAAGGTGTGTTACAATCATTTATGCCCTTTGCTGCAGCTAGGGAACTGCACCGCAGACCTGCAGATAATGCTAATACGGGATGTTGAAGTCACCAGATAAATGAACACAAAAAGTTATATAAAGAGAACACTCTTGAAATATAATTTATTGCACATTTACAGATAACAGAGCTCCACAATGATTCAAACCAATCTGGATGCACAAAAAAGATTGTTACAAAATCTTCATTCTTTGATTTGCTTGTCCCCATAGAAGGGCTACGGGAAACAGAAATAGCAGGCCAGAAACTGCATAGGTTTAGAAAAGAAAAAAAAAACTTTAAGGGACTGTTGAGCTGTACAAAAACCAACAAAATAAACAAAACTCTTAAAACATGAGGTCCTGTATAACTAAGCTGTTACTGCAGCAATACATGGACAAAAGTATCTCTTCTACGGTTATCTCTTCTAGGTCAATTCTTCTTCTGAACTGACATGACAAAGACCAATATGAGATATCAGTTTCCTCCTTTGAAAAAATAACTTTCAATCACAAATTTTCTTGGTTTTAAGTTTACAATATTTTGAGTTTTTGAGAAGGACTGACTCCACGCTGCTACTTGAATCATTGTTGGTAAGAAAAATCTACAAGGGGGTTTTATGTTCTTTTTTTTTTTTCTTTTTTTTTCTTCTTTGACGGGGAAAAAGCTAGAGGGGACCAAAAGTGAATACATATGTACAAAGGGAAAATAATGCCAAAATGTGTTTGGAGTACATCTCATTTCGGCAGACTTACATATTGGTAGTTTTGCAACATTTTTGGAACAGCTATGGAAGAATCTTATTTTTGCACTTACAGGCATGTTCTTTTATTGCTATCATCGCCATTGCAACACTGCAACCAATTAACCAATTAACCAATTGTTGAGGTGTAGAGGTACACAGCCATTGGGAAATGGACAGATTCTTAATCAATTGTTCCAAAACAAATGCACTATTGTATCAGTAATACATTTTCAATGAGAAGGTATGTGAACACAGAAATGTATTAACAATTAATTAAATCCCAATGTACACAAGAAAGTAGCCACACGCTCAGCCTCACGACAGTCAAAAACTGAAGATGTCACATTCATTGCAATAGTGTGTTAACAGGTGGTTATTTGCTAATAATTGTTCACTTTTCCCTCAAAATTTGAAAATGGATAAAACAGTTCCCTTTCTCTAATTTTTGATTTAAGAAGTTGTCTCCACAGAATAAATGATAGCAGCTCATACACTGCCTAACACGGACAAAATTTGGACACACTGTAGACATACAAAAATAATATACAACTTGCACACTCCTGTCTAATATATCTACATTGAGGCAGACATACAACGTTCACATATTTAGAATTTGAAGGCATTTTAAACTTCCTGATTGTATAAAAGCATTACTTAATCCATGCAGAAAATCCATTTGAACGCTTAATCAATCAGTAATATTTCCTGCTGTCAATTTCCATGCAAGACACAATACAAAATATTAAATCCAGATATTCTGAGTCAAGTCATCTGAAAAAGGCACAAATGAGATATCTGTGTGCTGGGCTGAAATCAGCTTTTCTATGGAGACAGCTACTGCAAAATTGTTTAAAAAAAAAAAAGATGGGGGAATTTATTTTGGTTTAATTTAATTGAATCCAAAAATGCACTATTCTGAGAAAATATTGTTGACCATTTAAGATCTTATTATATGATACACATGATTTGGCACTTTTCTTACCCCAGTCAAGAAAGTGTGTGGGAATTTCAAATGAATCAATATTTGTCAGTGATAATTCTACTCCGATTCTCAAGATTGTTTGACACCTACATCTCTTTACACTGTTGAGCTGGTTAACATAGTGACCATCTACAAAATGGACGGAGGTGTGAATATCCACAAATAGATGGGTTTTAAGGGTATTTCTATCTTTCTCTATGTACCTTTAATGGAACAGCAGGCACAATATATTTTCTAAAGAAGGCAGAAGATTTGGTACCCTGAACAGATACTAAAGATCAATCGTCTTGTTTGGCTTTCACAGAACTCACAGTAAACTGTAAAACTTGTGTAATCTTTTGTGAAAAGGACATAAAGCCAGCAGAAGCAGTCTTATGTCCAAATTTTGCCTCCTGTCCAAAGATACCAAAACAGGGAAGTACTGATCACTAGATATAGACAAAAATGTACATTTTACATTACATATATAAAAAAAAAAAAAAAAAGATAACTTGTAAAAAAAAAACATGCAGAATTGTAAAAATCAAATTAAATTCATCCAACATTAGATTCCTCTCTCTCCCCTCTCTCTCACACACACACACACACTCGCACATCTATTGGGGAAAAAAAAATAACACACAGATGTATAAACCTACATTTTTGTTCAGAGAAAGCAAAAGCACACTCTCTTAAGAAAGAACATCAGCTTTTGCTTTCCAGTTAGTATGTCAGGTTTGAAGTGAACAGGACCTGACAACATCAGGCACAATGCAGTAAAATCACAACACACGCAATGGCCAAAACCTAGCAGAATGCATCATGAATACTGGATTGTACCAGTAAGGTTTCCTGTACAAAACCTCAGGGTAGCTGAGTATAAAATGAAACAAGGGTCAATTGAGAACACTATTTGAGTTGAGCCGTGGTTGCCTCAATGTTTGCTACGATACAAGTAGAAAATAAATTTTGTAGATACCTTTAAGATCCTGCAAGATCTTGTCAGCAGACAAGTTTAAAACGCATATGACTTTCACTGGCATACTAGAAAGAAGCAGATCTTGACAGCTTGAATTCTTGACAACTGGGCTACTTTTACTCTTCGAATTGTTTGAGATTTGAGGGTGAAAATCCATTGGTTGGTCATGGAGGGGAACAATTACTGAGGTTAAAGAGACAGTCCAGGGGCTGCTTTCTTGTGTCCCATGCAAAGCTGCCATTACAAATGTAATGCACAAAGTAAGTCAATATGTTCAATCAGATTTTAACACCATTCTTCTAGCTAGTACAACGTATAGAAAAGGCAGATGAGAAAAACAAAACAAAACAAAACAAAGAGACAAACAAATAAAATGAGAGGCACCACAGGGAACAAGGAGTAATGCAGAGAATACCTCAGGTTTTAGAAAACAAATTGTCATCATCTTACGTAGTTATCGCACGGTTGTTCGCATGTAGTTGTCAATAGTTGAAGTTGTCACATGTACTGTAGTTGTCAAGGGCACTAATGAATGAAGCTGTTTAAAAACGTTAGTCTTTAAAGAGCACTGCTCTTGGTGAAAACTGGCTTGGATATTTTTATGCAA
Organism: Sardinella longiceps; assembly: GCA_027497455.2. Lineage (NCBI taxonomy): Eukaryota > Metazoa > Chordata > Actinopteri > Clupeiformes > Clupeidae > Sardinella > Sardinella longiceps. The sequence continues at coordinate 6,213,810 of JAODXP020000013.1, read as the reverse complement.
GACTAAGAACAGGTGAATGGGCAGTGAAGGCGAAGAGCTAGGCAGTGAACAGACTTTGGCAGTATGGCAATCTTCTCCCAGTGACCATGAGGAAACTGTTGAATGTCCCACTGCAAGGAAGGAGGAGGGGGATGGGGCAGGAGAGGGGAGGGGGCAATATAAAAACAAACAAACAAACAAACAAACAAACAAAAAAATGCACGTTTGGGGCACATGATTCTTTTTGAAACATACTTTGACATTATTATTGTCCATCCCATTTACAGTATCAACAATATTCTTCACTTTCCCCAATGACCACTTCAAATGAATCAATCAGCTTTCCCTTCTTAACATCACACTGCATGTCTCTATCTGTCCCTATACATGGTTCAGGCATCAAAATCACAAAACACAACAACAATTCATGGCAGCACTAAACACCTCCAGTTGGTGCTTCAAGTTTTGGAAAAGTACAAAATACATCCTACAAAAAATTCTGTAAAGAGGACAGGTCACACCCTATTGGAGGAGAGAAATGAGAGAGAGAGAGAGAGAGAGAGAGAGAGAGAGAGAGAGAGAGAGAGAGAGAGAGAGAGAGAGAGAGAGAGAGAGAGAGAGAGAGAGAGAGAGAGAGAGAGAGAGAGAGAGAGAGATCAGGAACCCAGGAAGCAGGCAGACAAGAGCTGAAGCTAGACCTGGGCCTGGATTATGAGCCGAATCGAGCCAAATGCCAGCTACTATTGGGAGATTTGGCACAGAACCTCTAATGACACTTCTCAGACCGTCAGAGGGCGGTCTGCAAGTCATGCAAGCAAATAGCTCACAGCACAGGGTGGCGTGCACTGGGCAAAGGAGAGCGAGAGAGAAAGAGAGAGAGAAAGAAAGAGAAAGAGAGAGAGAAAAAGAGAGAGAGAAGTAGCTAGCGGCTACTTCTAGGTTAATAAGAAAGAAGCCCCGCACTTTAGGTCCATTTCCGCTGTCAGGAAAAAAACAAACAAAAAACAAAACAAAGATAAATAAACAAATAACATCTGGAGAGTCACTCAGTCCGAGTCCGATTTCTGGCTGCTAATGCAGGGCCCTGTAGATACTGGCAAGGGGGAGAGGGCAAGATCAGTTAGCAATAGTCCTCTGGCACGTCCAGGTGCTCTGTCTGAGGTGGACTACTGTTGGTCTATTACCACCATCACCACAAGGGTGGCTGATAGACAGGGATATGTAGCCAACTCCATCACTCTTCCTACAGACACCAAATCTGATTCCCAATCCAAGAGTACAGGCATGATTTTCTTTTTCTTTTTTTTGTACTTTTCTTTTTTTTCTTCTAAGGTTTACCTGTCAAAGCTACTCGTTCATTCTCTTTTGCACACACACTCTTACTCACACACACACACAAACACACACACTTCGCTAACTGGAAGTACCACTCTCCTGGTCTCTGTCCTTTTCCTCTACCGTTTACAATGTCATGTGTGTGCACACATACAGTACACACACTCTCTCACACACACACACACACACACACACACACACACACACACACACACACACACACACAAACACACACACAAACACTTTCTCTCTGTCTCAAGCCTGCAGAAAACCCTAAAGGTTGTCCCCTGGCTGATACTGGGGTTCGGTGGAGGTGAAGTAGTCCTCCAAGAAGCCCTGCAGGTACTCAAAGGTTGGCCTTTCTTCTGGCTCTCGCCGCCAGCAATTGAGCATCAGCTCGTGCAGAGAGCTCGGGCAGTCCACAGGGCAGGGCATCCTGTAGCCACGCTCCACCTGGTCCAACACCTCCCGGTTCACCATGCCTGGGGAAAGAGAGAGAGAACACAGGCCACATGATTAATGATGTGTTTTGCATGGCCTGTGTTCAGCTTCTGTGCAGTAAAACATGCAGACCCTGCGCTGCTTGCTTGAAATAGAAACAAGTTCTATTTTTCAAGTGTGTTTCGCAGTCAATTGTGCCTTTCTGGTCTTCTTCTGGCCTTTCTGGTTTCTGGTGTGAATGTACTGTACATGCACTACAAATGGACAGCACCATTTACGGACCATGAACATGCAATTCCTGTGTGAATTGTACTGTGACCCAAACAGTAACCAAGGCATGCTAAATCTCTTTATCTGGCTTGAATGATGAGATAATGGAGCAATACTGGTACTGACACTGGAATAGGGTTGTTGAGGGATATTCTCACATGTGTGGTTCAGCTGTAGGCAAAAATTGAGGTCCACCGATAGACACAAAAAGTGGTACCTGGATATGGAACTCTGCCTTTGGTGGCCAGTTCGGTGAGAAGTATCCCAAATGACCACACATCGGACTTGATGGTAAAGCGCCCATAAAGTGCTGCCTCTGGTGCTGTCCACTTAATTGGAAATTTGGCACCTAAAATTCAAAACGATTATTAAACATGTATTACGTACTGAAACAAACAACAGATTTCACAGTAATAATATAAAGCTTTCATGACATTATCACCACAAAAAATTCTTCACCTTGTCGGGCTGTGTACTCATTGTCTTCAATCAGACGGGCCAGGCCAAAGTCCGCTACCTTACACACAAGGCTGTCCCCAACCAGGATGTTAGCGGCCCTGAGGTCTCGGTGTACGTAGTTCATCCTCTCCACATAGGCCATTCCAGCAGCAATCTACCCAGAAATAGTCAAAGGTGTTGAGGGCACAGAAAATGTTGCAACCAGGTGACATGTGGCCCCGTCTAGATTTTAACAGCATAAATAGAACCACGTGTAATATGGTCTACAGCCTGGAATCTAGTTGCACCATGGTTACTAAAATAAATAAATAAATAAATAAATAAATATTAATGTGCCACGTTGACATATAATGTCAAAATGTCTAATGACCATATTGTCCAGATATGGTCTGATATTCCTGATATTCAAGATTACATCTCTGTGCACTTACCTGTGCAGCCATGTCCACCAGCTGTGGTAAACGCAAGAGCTTCCCTGCATCTCCTTTAAGGAAGTCCAGAAGACTCCCTGTGGAGGGGAAAGGAACAGCCAATCAGAACACACTACACAATGCAGGCTAAAGACATAGGATAGACACTACACACCAGACAGCAGACAATACCACAGGCCAAAAAGTGAGTTCAAACTAAGTCTAGTAGTATATGAACGCAATGAAAGACAATTCTCTGTCACTAGCGCAGGGATCAATGTCCAGAGGGCATAGTTGCTAGCTAAGTTACAGTAGCAACCACACTAATTAGTTGGCAATGGGACTATGCTTTTAGGAAATGGACGCCCGTTTTGGTTGCTGATTTGTGCATATAGGGTCACCTTGGGCCATGTACTCTGTGACAATGTAGATGGGCTCCTCAGACACCACAGCGTACAGCATCACCAGCTTCTCATGACGCAGCTTCTTCATGACCTGAGCCTCCTCCAGGAAAGCCTCAGGCGACATGGTCCCCGGCTTCAGTGTCTTTATGGCTACCCGCGTTGTGCCATTCCACGTGCCTAAGGGTCAAAGGTTAAAACAGGGGTCACCGTCAGGGAGGTCATTAAAACAACTAACTGTGACCCTTGAGTCAAACAGTGCTCCATCAGTCATGCAGTGCTCATAAGAAATGATAATCAACTTTGTGTACACGAACATGAATAATCTGATTATTTAACCGAATATTCCATTGAAATTGGATTTTTCCAGAATCCTTTCTATGGCTCTGGAGTTTACAAATGCATCTCCCTGGATTCTGTTTTATAGAGGGCATTATGGAATCTAAATAATTAGATTTAATCAGTTCAGATTATAAATCAGATTCATGTCCATGTACTGTAAACAGGAATCAATATTTAACAGGGTTGATGTGCCCGTAGTAGACGAGATATCTGATGTCCAACGCAGACTGTGAACTCTCTCAGACAAACTAAATGGCTTTAACACTTTCCCAGGATGCTAATCACATTTTAATTAAATGGGTCTGCCAATCTAATTAGCCTGTCATTGTGGTACTCCCTAAAGCAAGTTATTCTAAGCATTCTAAGGATATCACTGAATGAAATTACTTAAGGGCAAATAAATGGTGACATGTTGGTTAAGAAAGCATTCTTTCGCGGATTAGTTTGAGGTAAAGCTCCAATTTGCACAAGTACTAATTATATGACTGCTCACTTATTTCCAACAGCAAAAGTTATCATGTCTGATAAAAAAACATCTTAAGTCACCATCAATCAGCATCAAGTTCCCCAAATGCTACACATTCAGTCATCCTTGTACTGATACAGTAGAAGAGAGAATGTGTGGTATGTTCCTCACTTCGATATGCACTTACCCATCCACACTTCTCCAAAGCAGCCCTGTCCGAGTTTGACGTCGAGGCGGAGAGACTGCCGAGGGATTTCCCAGGCGTCCCGCGCCAGGCTCTGTGTCTGAGGCTTCAGAGTCGGACACACATCAGTGAGGATGTGGCACAGGCCGTCCGCGTGCTCTGTGGGGATTTGGAAAGGAGTTGGGGAGACTGCTTGAGAGGAGCTGGCACCACCGCTCACAAATTACACTTTATGCTTGGATTGCTTCAAATATAATCATACATTTTCAAGCTTTATGGCCTTAAAGGAAATATACCCCATCCATTTACAGTACCACCGTCAAAAGAGACTAACAGTTTGCTTTAGTCTACCTTGAGAAGTTAACACTAACAGACAGCATTTCTTAATATAGATAGCAATCAAACCATTCCAGAATGCCGCTCCATTAATATTTTACAGCTCAGTACATGACTTCAACAGTGAGCTTGCAAGAGTTGCCCAACTGGCACAGTAGGTCATGGTGGTTTAGGTAATTTCTGCATAATTTGCTAAAAAGGCTTATAATGTATATTATAAAGGACCCCATTGTTTGTTGTGGGAGGTCTCTTAATTTATGAATGCAAATAAAATTACACCATTAAATAAAGATGGCCTGAAGTTGCTCAAGCCTCCATAAGTAAAACATGAATGCTGTGTAGTGTGGCTGTGGCAGTGCAAATAAAGCATGCATTAGTTTTATGAATAATAAATATTTTCCTTGGGAGATTATGTACAGTGTTAAGTGTTGTATCGTGCTCGGAATATAATAGAGCGAGATAAGAGAGCGAGAGCGAGAGAGGCACCGCAGCTTGAGGCTAAGTGACTATGCGCAGACTAGGTAGACTTACTGCGGTAGTGCATGACCAGTTGTTGCAGACTAGTGAACTGCGTGCGTGAGGTGATGTAGAAGCCGCCGCTGTCCAGCTTCCTGATCTTGTAGTGCTTCACATTCAGGCCTTTGGTGTTGTCATAGTCCAGCACAGACAGACAGTAGGCCCCTGCAAAGATGGACAAGGAGGGAAGGAAGGAAGGGAGAGGAGGCAATTAATTCCTCAGCTTGCAGTGCTATTGATTGGAAGTCAATAGTCATCTCTCACACACACACACACACACACACACACACACACACGCCCCCTTCCACCTCCCCCCGTCATTGACAGCCTGTAGCAACATGGCGGTTTTTTCAGAGAAGACTCAGAGAATAAAATAAAACAAATATTCAATGAATTTACAGAATACAAAAAAAGTATTTGCCGTAGGCCGAAAACAAACCGAGATATCAAAAATTTTGACCCAGCAGATCCTGCCTGATTTATAAGATGGCTGGGCCAGGGTTTACCCAAGGACAGGGACCCAACTGGTGGTGGTGGAGATGGGGGTGGGAAATTCTGAATGTCTGTGTCTAGCAGGTATGTTAGACAGGTCTATAAAAGTCAGGTGAGCAAATGTGATTTAGTAAGCAATGCATGGTGAAACTACTGAGTCTTCCTCAGAGAGAACTTACGCTAAAGTTTTCACTTCCTCGCGATCTCTCACACTGGTTGAATTTTAGAGCCCTAAAAGAATTAACTAGTATGGCTCTGCCCAAGGTTCAGGTCTTAGACAGGACACTGGGGTTCAGCCACTGACAACAGCAACTGGGAGCACACAAAGTAGGAGAAAGAAGGACCGATCAGAAATGCTTGATCAGTTGGCAGCTGGCAACAAAGCGAGCAGCAAAACATTCTTGCGCGGCTTTAATGGAGGCCAAGTGCACGCCGCGCTTTAAGGAATGTTTAGTATTTGACTTAAGGATTACGTAGACCAACATTCCAGCTGTCGTGGTGCAAATGACAGCTGGAACAAATGACAGACGAAGCCCCTCTTGTTCTGTCCAGGGGCAGTGGTATTTGCCAGTTGCTGTGTGCCTGTTTAGAATAGCTGTGATATCCCTGTGCCCGGGAGAGAGAAAGAGAGAGAGTGGACCACTGTTGCAAGGTCCTTTGACAGCGGAATCAATGGCACTGACCTCTTGTGAATGGGACTGCTGTAAGCCCCCCCCCCCAAACCCACACAGACAGACACACACACACAGACATCTTGTTGAGGCCAAAAAGCGCATGCACTCAAATGATAATGCGTTCGGACAGTTGAGAAGCCTGAGGGTACTTGCAGGCTATACTAAACAGACATTTCTGACAAGTTGCTGAGGATTTTCTGTAGTGCTATGTAGACATCACTGAGAATCTTTTTTTTTTTTTTGAAGGGGGAAATCGCACTTAAAGAAGAAGCCCACATTTCAATCAGCTTAATAACAGCAGGAATCCCTTTCAAGTCCAAAACCCTGGCCGCAAAACTTCATCACAGCTCAACTCCCCTCAATCAGAGGCTAGTGGTGGCTGTCTTTTACAGAGCAACCTCAAAAATAAACTCCCTCCAGCAAGAATCAATCTTCCCCTCGCGTCATTACGGCTGGCAACATCTGAGAAAGGCTCAAGGAGGAAGCCCTCCCCCTGCATACCGCTACTGACGAGAGGAGGAGAGAGAGAAAGAGAAAGGGGAAAAAAATGGAGGGGGAGAGAGAAAATGAACAGGGGGAAGACAGAGAGAGAGAGAGAGAGAGAGGAGAGAGTGAGAGAGAGAGTGAAAGAGAGCAAGAGAAAGAGAAGGGGAGAGCGAGAGAGAGAGAGAGAGAGTGAGAGAGCAAGAGAAAGAGCAAGGGAGAGAAAGAAAGGGGGAGAGCGAGAGAGCGAGAGAGTGAGAGAGAGAGGGAGATTTATAGCCGAGGGGTAATCCTGCACCCTCATGCTGTGACCTACTTCTAGTGGATGATTCAGCCACGCTCATATTCACTGGGGGTCTCTCGTCCGATCAGACTCTCCCAGATAAACCCCTACTCCCCTTTTCCCTGCCCTCTGCTTAACTTCACACCTTCACAGGGCATATAAGGGGTGCCAACTCTTGAGTCCACCACCCCCCCCCCCCCAAATCCCACCCCGAGCTTCTGTCCGCCTGTAATCTCAGTTGTTGCTGGACGCAGTTTAATGACTTCCTGTGGAGTGATTGAAAAATGCCTCCGATGTCAGAATCGCTACAGTTTACCACACAGCTGCAGGAGAGGCCGGTTTCAAAGGAAGGCTTAAATACAAGGTATTAAATGGACGTGTAAAAAGAGTTCCCAGACTTGTTGGGACACTGTAAGGACTTAATACATAGTCCACGTATGGTTGCCTTAATCTGGAACATCAAGCATCTCCTGGAGCCTGACATTTATGAACATCTTCACAAACATATAAACTTAAAATGCATTTCAAGGCCTATTACCAATAGTAGCAGGAGGGCAGCTCAGTGAGTTGAGAGACAGACCTACACTATCCTTCATAAACTTCAAATCAAGTTTACTTGTCTTGACTAACTCAAATTCAAGCTTCAGGATTTTTTTTCAGCAAATTCACCAACTGATGTTTCGTGTCTAAAACAGCAAGTAATTTCCAGAAAAGGCACAATGCATTTTCACAAATTAGTCACCTCTTATCAGAGAAACTGTGTGAAAGAAGGAGACCTAACTCTCTGGTAGGCAATACTCCACAAAGGCCAAAGTTTTACCACTGACTGCAACAGGTTGATGTCTTGTTAAGATTTTATTTGGTACTATTCCTGCTTCCTTCAATGTCAAACCGATTCCCTGTTCTTGCCAACAAAGACCCTCATATCACAGGAAAATTTCATGACTGCTCTTCTTTCGTCTCTTATAACCATGAAATCCTTAAATGTGGATCCATATGGATCTTTCAAAGCAACATTCTCAAATGGAGGCCAGTTGTATGAGTAGCACTTTAGATTGTGACCTACTGTATGACTCAGTGGCTTGTGATTGCCTCCAATTAGTCTTACATATGAGTTGAGGGGCATGTGGGTGGTGTGATTTTTCTTTCACTTTTTTTCTTATGGATCCACTTGTACAATTGTTTCAATTATGCATTCGGGAAAAAAAAATATATAAAGCCTTTTTAGTCTTCATTCACAGCTTTGTTTAGAGGTGGCGGAATCACGACTTGACAAGCTGCAAATTTGAGGACTTGAGACTTACTTGTCTTACACTGATAAAATACTCAACTTAACTAAGACTTGAAGCTTGACACAAGACTTGCTTGTGACTTGCACATAAGTGACTTACTCCAACCTCTGGCTCTACTAATGATAACCTTGCAAACATTGGTTAACGCAGAGAATACTGCTAAAATGAGATCTTTCAACATTACTTTTGTACTGTACTGATTACTTTTGTCAAATTCTGTCTGTATGATTACATCCATACTATGTGTCTCCAAACGGTACTCCTTTCACCAAATATGGGGGTGTTATATTGTTCCAACATCCTCAAGGCATTGGTATCCTTCAGGCACATACTATCACTATAGCTTCAAGAAGCTACTACCATACTAGAAATAACCTTTGAAAAATACTTCCCACTGACCTGGTGTCAGTCATCATTTGGTTCATCCCAGTAGCCCTTCAGCTCCCTTAATGACCCCCCACCCCCAACTCCCATCCCCATGTCTCCTCTGAAATGTTTTAAGTGTCTTCTCTTCTCATGCCACTGTATTAGCAAAGGCCAGCAGCATCATGGCCATCCAGCCTACCCTTGGTGGTTTCACTCTCCCTGACCAGGAACGTCCCTTGTCGGTTCTGCACGCTGAGCAGCAGACGTTCCGAGTCCCGGCGCGTGATCTTCCCGAAGAACCACCTGCCCAGAGGGGAAAGAGAACACTGACTGAGGACTGCACTCTACTCCGCTGCACTGCACACACACACACACAGGGGCCCGTGTCACAGTGATCACGCGTACTTGCTCGAAGCCTGTGGCTCGAAGAGACACATGACAGAACGGAGAGACTTACTCTTCTGCTTGGATGGAGTCAGAAGGCGCGACGTAGTTACTAGGGATGTAACCGCTCTTTCCTGTAGTCAGTGACCGAGCCAGCCACCAGTCTCCTTCTCTATAAACAGAGAGAGAGAGAGAGAGAGAGAGAGAGAGAGAGAGAGAGAGAGAGAGAGAGAGAGAGAGAGAGAGAGAGAGAGAGAGAGAATAGTCAATGGACCATGCCTATGACACCATCTGGCATGAGCTCTCTCCCAAACCAAGATGCCAATACCCTTAAGACAACAAATCCAAGTCCTACATACCAGCCTCCCTGGTGTTTAATGGTGTATTTTACTTGAAATAAATACACAATGTCTAATTCACTTTGAAAATAATTCCAAATGAATGAATGAATGAATGAATGAATGAATAAATGACCGACTGAATACATTCATGAATGAATGTCCCATGAAACATGCCCCTGGTAATGGCAAACAACTTGCACATCACTGGCTCAATTTCAACTTTCCACAGACTGTACTAGAGGAAAAACTAGAAACAATGTCACCGTCTCAGTGGATGAGGATGCCTGGGAGAATGAGAACTAGGAGGCTACAGAAACCACAATTACCCACCCCGAGTGCAGAGAACAGTTAGGAATAACAGTGGCTAACACACACAGGCTACTGACATATAATTATCGCTACGCAAAAACACAATATCAATCCCCCTTATTCAACACAATGATGGCAAACGGCATGCTCTGCAAGAGTGCAACAGAGAGTCGAAAGTGCAAGGAATTGGTCCACGGGTATGAAAGCTGGGAAAAGTCTGTTTTGTTTTGGCCTAATTAGGCATGTAGAGAGAGAGAGGAGAAACAGAGGAGTTGGGCCAATTCAGCATGAATAGATAAAGGGTGGTGCGACTTGTGGTCTCCCCCTTACATCCCCTGTTTCACAGTGTCAGAGAGGGCAGGAGAGAGAGGGATAGAGACAGAGAGAGAGAGAGGTTATGACTGAGAGGAGAAGTGTTACTGACCTGAAGTTGTACTTTCTCCTAATTTAAAGCAAGAAGCATGAAAAGGAAGAAATGACAAAGAGAACACATACGGGGGGTCAGGAACTCACTGAGCTGAAGTAAGCGACCAGTTTTTATTTTTTTCCCCCTGCCCAGCAGGAGCGTCTTTGGAGAGGTTAAGGAGAAAAGGGGGGAATAAGGGAGGGAGGGAGGGAGGGAGGGGGGCAAGGAAAGCATGCACAGCAACTTCTGGAGATGCTTCAGGACACCGTCTGCTAAGCTGAAACCTCTGCAAACCATTCAGATCGCAGTTAATCTCTACATATAATGCTAACCATATGCGCTTCAAGGATCTAAGGGCTAAAGGTGTTCCAACCAACACACCATTCATACAGAGTTGAAAGGAAAAGTTGAGCTTATTCCCCAATAGCCAAGATAAAAGCCATGGAGCACATTAAGTGGCATCACTGTCTCAGTACACAGACATGGTAGGATTGAAACAATTACTGGTAGCTTTTCACTGAGAGGCTAAATGCAACTCATTGACATTTCTCTGCTATTGTTTAAAATATATTTTTAATATAATTTAATATCAAAATATAGAGTTCCAATCAATTACCTGGAACAACTATAGGCTATTTAAATATATCAACTATATGTATTACTCTACCAATCCATTCATGTGGCTCTATTGCACCAGGTCGTAAATCATATGAAGTCCAAGAAGCGTGTTAGGCAACAAGAGCATTCCTTGCTAATTAGCAGTCGGGGTTTACATGTGCTGCAGATACAAATTGAGGTGAGATAGTTGGCATCTTTTCCCTTACGTGTTATTGACAATTTGTAGTCTCTCGCCCTTCTGGAAACTCAGGTCAGAGGCGGTACGTGATTCGTAGTCATAAAGCGCCACAAATGTTGTGACACCACCTGCAAAACAAAACAGAGAGAGAGAGAGAGAGAGAGAGTGAGAGAGAGAGAGAGTCCTGAGTACACCTGGAGAAATGCCAATGCCCTAGCATTCAAATTCACTGGAGTTGAGCCGTGCAATGAGTCTCTGGTAGCCTGGCCCTGCCGGGGAAGGCAGCTGGGTAGAATCAGACAGCTGGGGAGCGATAAGACAGCTGAGGTTGCTGGAGCCTCTGTGCCCCTTGCACATCAGCTGCTAAGCCAGCTGAAATGACTTCCATACTGAGAGGCCTGTAGCTACGGCTCCTCTAACAATAATAGCTGCCCTGTCCAGGGAAGAAACATGGACTGAATCAGTGATGCAAGACTAACCCTGTGTGTGGGCATTGTCCACATGACATAACCGCTTTTTCCTCTGTAATTGCTCCGACTTTTTGATTACATTATCCCAGAACAATAAAATGACTCATCTCGGTAAGTAAAATCGTCTGTCACAGAAAATACAACACACACACACACACGCACACACACACTTATTGCTAAAACTTATCTAAAGATGTAGAGACTTTTCATAACATGTCCACAATGTTCCCATGCCCTTCACATAAAAGCCATTACAATATGGACTGATTGAAAGGACAAACTTGATTAAATAAGCATAAATAAGCATGAAGGTGACATTTGCCCATGTTTTGAGCAATGTTGCTGGGGAACCACGCGATCAGTTGCATTGCGTTCTGACTGAATGAGAACGATAGTTATCCAATACTAATGTGCACACATGTGGCAAAATCACAAACAAGAGTAACACAACTGAGAAAGTGCCTCTTGAATCCTCATTCCCAATTTTTTTCTTTTGGGATGAATAAAGTATTTATACTTCAGCAAGGTTTTGAAAGACCAAGACACCTTGGTATAATGGCTGATGGCGTTTGGCTATAGCTAAGCAGGTGTCCGTTTCCCAAAAGCATAATTGGTAACCAGTTAGCCACTTAGTTAGAAGGCAATGGGAAATTGCTGAGTAGCAACCTATGTAGATTCTTCTTATTCTTATGTAGATTTTAACAACTAAGTTAGCAACTATGCTTTTGTGAAACAAACCCCAGAGTTGCGATGTCTGCAAAATCCATCAAGAGGCAACAGGTCAAGCACCACTGGGTTGCCACCAGAGAGAACTAAATGAGCACAGTGACATCCTTATTGACCTTATAGAACCGTACTGGTAGAGAGCACATCCCAACCTGTTGAGGTGCAGGGCAAATGCCCAAACTGCTAAACTGCTTTTACTCTCATTAAAGGGGTGCTCCGGAGTGATGTCAAGCTTAGGCCTGTTGAACGAGCGTGCTAAATGCACTAGTTAGCGACTGGAACAAAATAATCCAGAACTGCATAGACTGAACACAAATGCTAAGCGAACAAGCACTTTACACTGAATCAATGGAAACTCAGATTATTCGATACCGAAAGTAAGATCTGAGGTACCGGTGACTCAATGTAAAGTGCTTGTTCGCCATTGCGTTCGCGTCCGGTCTATGCGGTTCGAAATTCTTTCATCGCATGCGAAATCTAGTGCTGTTAGATGGCTCGTGCAATAGGGCTATGCTTAAACTTACTCCGGAGCTACGCTTTAATGTCAACATGGTGCAACATGGTAATGTCAAGCATGGTGTCCTTACCTGACAGGGGTCCTCTGTGAGGGGATGTGATGGTACTGCAGTGGTCTACCCCGCCAAAGAGGGCCAGCTCGGCGCTATGGGCCTGGGGCTGCGTGCCCCGCCTGTTGGTTCCCACAGCGGGGCTGCGGTTGGGTGTCTGAGTCTGTGGGCCAGGCATCAGGTGGTGCCCGTGCCCGCTCCCGCTGCCCATGCCAATGGTGCCATCCAGGCTCAATGACCTCTGGCCCGGGTCTTTGGGCTTACTCTTAGTTCCGCCCATCTGAGAGCCGGGAGAGCAGAGGAAGGACAACAGGTTAGCGTCTCGTTATGTTAGCTCATCACAGAGAGCAGAGGCTATAAAACATGGCAAGTATCCTGCTACGGTAGTTAATCTCGGAGATTAGAGGGTATGACTAAAACATGGTTAGTGTCTAGGTAGCCATGCAAACAACATATAATAACAGTTTAAATTCAACTTCAAAACCCAAATTAAAATGATGCAAACGCACACAGTGTACTTCTGCAGATAAAACATTTCCAACATCATCTCCAAAGAGTTTCGTAATGAAGATGTGGCAACTGACAAGTGCTTGTATGTGATTCTGCTCAAAGGTGCTTTGTTTTTAACTTAACTGTGAAAAAAACCTCACCACACTTGCACACATAGCTGAGAGGCATTGTTTAAAATTGTTTAAATCTACATAAGAATAACTATTATGGATTAAATGGCCTGTTGTACTGTTTCTAGAGCTAAGAAAACTTTAGATTAGACTCAAGCCCACCGACACTTCCCATGATTAGACATTAATGGCACACTAGGCAAACCAGCTTCCCCTGCAGTCACAGATTTTTTTTTCTTTTCTTTTGAATTAACGTTGTGAATTCTCAACCATACATGTGTGGATTTGCTTCTAAAAGAATTGGAATCAGTGATAATCATTTTCAAAGAGTTTCTTGCATTTAATTTTCATTACACCAGGGCACCGATGTCACCTCTGCAATGCTGTAACTGTGTTATGAAGCCCAATGAGCCATTTACCCAGTGAAGTGAATATGAAGCTAATAAATTAACCTAAAACAGCATAATTGTCTACTTTTCCTTTAAAGTGGCCCAATTCAGACAGTTAATGCTAACTCAGGGAGCCATTAGCTCACGTTTAGTTTCATATCCAATGCCCCCATTCATTGTGCATAAAACGCCCAGTTACAGCGCACTCAAAAACATGGAAAGCTTTCAGCAATGACTTTTGTATGCAAAACAACAAGTTGCTGCATTTGCAAATATACACAACTCTATAAACTGCGGCTGTGAAACATTACAGGCTTAACATCTTTTACATGGGTCCTTAAGAACATATAACAAATTCTTACTGAAAGATATTAGTGAATGAGGCCCAGTGTCCTCTGATAAACAGAATCTCTTCTCCAAAGAGGACCAACAATGTTTTCAGATAGACTGATACAAAACAGCTGCTTGGAATCCCTTAAGACTGACATCATTCTTTAAGGACCCTTGCTCATCTCCAGCTCCATTTAGAAATGTTAGAAATGCAAAGGGACAAGTACACTTAAATCAAGCATGACGTTGCCCAACCACCATTCAAAAACTAAGCAAACTGGTTCAACTAGATACCAGTTTTAGTTATTGTATTCAGAGAGGGAGTATCATCCTCTTGTCTCACCAAGAACAGACAGAGACACCCAAGGCATATTCCATGGCACACACTGTGCCAAGACAAATTCTAGCATCAACTGCATGCACAGACTGGCATAAACACTGCTACATTGTATAATGGTCTTTAATGCCCATGCGTTGGTCTGTGTACAACACTGTATACAGAATATCAGAGATAGATATGGGTTAGCCGACAACAGCTGTTGAACTATCCCTTTAAAACTGACGAGCTTCTGCAATATGATCAGACAAATCGCATACATTCCCCCTTTCAAACAAATGTTTACAGAAAAGACCCACAACCCTCAGAGTCCAACTAACGCAGTCTCATTCTCTCTCCCACATCTGCAAAACTTTCAAACAGGCAGCTTGCCGCTTCGGTCCCATATGTGTGCACTCATGGACAGGCCGTTCCAGCCAACCGGCTTCTCAGCGGTGCCTGTGGTTTGGGAGTTACAGGGTCCCCTGCTCAAACCCGTGGTGGATCCAGAGACTTCTGGGCCTCCTCCTTGTGGTTCCACATCCAGCAAGGAACCAGAAGCTGACAGGACAGGAGGGAGGGGCTCTCTCACTGACAAGGGCTTGTTTTACACTTGCAGATTCAAGTATAGCTTGTAGTGCTAATTTGAATTCATTCACATTTCTCTTTGTAATTGAGGTAAGAGAGATCACAAAGACGTGTGTGAATGAAATGGCAACTGAGGTAATCTAGTGAGCGCATTACATCAAAGTAATGCACTAACTGACAGACAGACAGAATCTACTGTATACCATAGTCTGCCTCCTTTGTTTGAACAGTTACAGCAACTGTAACTGTTCATCAAGACGCGGTGCTTAGCACAGGAACCTGTTGTTTACAGACTACCCCGCCCATGCATGACTAATATATTTTAATGACAAACTATTAATTCATTTAGCAGGGAAGGCTCCAATTGTGCATTTAATCTTTATACGCAAACATTCAGCAACAGTAACTGTGATGACTCTGTTAGGTGTCAACACAGGACAGCTAAGAATCAAATCCAAACAGTCTGTGTAGAGTCATACAGCAACCCAGCCAAATATGGTGTTTAGGTGCTAAAGCACTAGGATCTACAGTCACATGACTTACTCTTAGGACAGGAGGGAGGGGGGCATTTATCAGGCAGGGAGAATAAAAAGGCAGAAATCGAATCAAATCAAATCAAATCAAAATGCTCTGATACTCTATTGTGTTAGCCATCAACAAAGAATGCAAGAAAACTTTCCATCATTCCAAGGGTAGGTAGCAGCAGGACGGGAAAAATTTGGGAGAGATGGTATGTTAACAATATTGTCTCCTTGTTCTTCAAAAGCATCTTCATCAGAATCAAATACCTCAACCACCCTAACTCATCAGGTAACTCAAAAACATTCAACAATGCGCATTATATAAAACAATAGTCCTATCAATTACAGATCAGGGTGACCACCAGACATCCACGATTTCTGTAGACAGTCCCTGTTTTTGATCTGTCCCCAGCAAATTACAAGAAAACCCACTATATCCCTCCTTTATGCAGCAAAAACACTTCTTTTCATGATATTGACTGTAGAAACAGCAATGTCACTGGTTGCAGTGGAAAATTCAGGGAAATGGAAATGGCAACTGAACTGCATTTAGGGAATATAGTGCTTTTCTACTCATATATGAGCACTCAAATGCCTCATATCCACCCATGTAAGATGCCAACCTGCTCACCAAGAGCAATTTGGGGTTCAGTATCTTGCTCAAGGACACTTCCATGGGGTAAGGTGGAGTGGGGCTCGGACCTGCAACCCTCTGACTGCCAAATGGCACCTCAACCACCTACACCACCGCCAAAAATGTAATTTTCATCTCCAATATAATATACAGTACAAGGTCTGGTCACCAATTCAACACAAACTGGAGAGTGACTCCACACAGATGCCTGCAAGTGACCCTTCATGACAGTGGAAACATGTAGCCTACAGAGGTGTTGGTCAACTCTACATCCAATGATGGATGTACAGAAAAGCTTTGTTTGAGAGAAGGCTGGAATATAAATTGTGGCATCCCATTTGAATGCAAGCCCTTAATATTAGAGTGACAGAAAAAAAAACAAATATTGAACATTTCATATCAGTCTGAACTTCAGTCATTTCCAAAGGCTCGACTGTCAAGTGAGGATAATTAATTGTCTCTCTCAGGCAACAGATATAGTAACTTTGCCTAAATTAAGCACTAAGAGAGAGCCTTGATTAAAATAGGCAGACAGTATATTTGCATATATTATTTACAAACAAAAACTGACTCATCTATTCTGCCTTAGCCGGTGTAGACCTACAACTGAAACAGCTGCTTTATTCTTATGTGAATATAGCTGAAGCTATGTTCAGCTGACATCCATGACCAACAGCCTGATCTGACTGAAAAGGAAAAAAGTAGCCTAAGCTTATCATCACAAGCATATTGGCTGAGGATGTTGGGGAAAAGAATAGCCAGTGTGATAAACTTTGACCGTTTCCCTGTCATCCAAATGAAAGCTGACAGCGAACTGCTTGGGCATTAGTAGGCAAGACAACGGAAAAGGGGCAATTATGGAGAAAAAATGTATTCGTAAACATTAAGGAAATCGTTCATAAAAAAAACTTTGTGCAACCTAAATTAATTGAACGAATTGAATTACTTTATGAGAAGAATTTGATGGGTTTCAACAGTAGGCCTGTGATGTCTGAGCTCAGACCAGGCTACAACGGGAGAGGTGTTACCTTTCCCACGGCAGGTAAGCTATATAGACTGCCTCTTTCCATGATTGTCTCGTGCTGGTAACCCTGTTCAAGATGGAAAGGGGTCACGCCATATTTAGCTCGCGTCATTTTTAGCCCATCCATACTGAAACATTATAGAGTACCGACACAGCATATGGGAAACAATCGGCTCATCCAAGGCACTGATTATTGGTTAGCTTGCTGCTATGGGCCGCCTGACCGCTCCATATTAGCTTTGCATACGATAGCTTGCTTCGGGATTGATTCTTTTTGTTTCAGCCCAGTGCTGTCTTAACACATTCCCCACGCTGGAAAAGCGACGTTAAATGGCCTATCCTTGAAGGCGACTGCGGTAAATTGCAGCAGCCTATGTTTGCATTCATCTGGTTGCGCAGAATAGAGCAGAAATCAGGTAGCTTTGGTCTACACAACATAGGTTTCGTTACGTCCATGCGGTTAGCTGACTTCAACACAACATAGCCTATCTTTAGTCAGTAAGTGCAACAATGTTTATCTACATCGCGCATAAATACAGTGTTGCCAAGCAAGCTGGAAGTAACAAAATGTAAACCACTTAAAGGAAACATTGTTTTAGCCATCAAGTGGGCTACATCGACGAGTCTTTTGATAAAATCACAGCACTCACCTTAGGAAGAGTCAATGACTTGGCTTAACCTTATATCAGATATGGAGCCAGAAACCAAATTAAACCTTCTCACGCTTAGTCATGAAGAGTGATGAGTAGACTAATAATGCGTCGTAGATGCGTAAACTATTGATAAATCCCATTCACTGAATTCAAGAGGCGTTGGGAGGTCATGACTGAGAATGCCGTGGAGCGCGGAGGGCACCACTCAGACTGCGGTGATCCGGTTCAAAAACACAGACGGAACAGTGGAGGAAGGCATCCATCCGGTTAACTCAATGACTGTAATGTAGGCTATTGGAAATCACAAACGTGCCGTTCGACCCCGTTCAAATATTACCATCAATTGCCAATTCGTATCGCAGGCCTATAAGGCCAGGCTTGAAAACATGGCTAGCAAATGGAAAATCAACACCCGTCAATACCACCGAAATAAAAACGGCCAGTTGTAATAGGGGAGGAGGCGATACTTTGCGTAACTAGGCGGAGTCGGGAATACGCTTTGGCGTAAGTTGTTAGTGATAGTGGATTCATTGATTACACGTAGAAAAAGCAGACACCCTGGCGGCTTTTTCGAGTAATACACAGACTACAAAAGATTAGAAAATCATATTCTATTAAGCTACTGAACAAGGTACAAGATAGACTATTCACTATTTTTAAATTATTACGTTAGGCCTATGGTTTGGACCTTATGAGCCTTATCGAAAAGAAATTCTGTTTATCAGTGCCAGACTGCGTAAACTACACCTCAGATCAAAGGTTAACATCTTATAGGCCTAGTCTGGCAAATGATCATATGATATAACTGGTCACTACAGAACTTTAAGACCTACGCTATCTTTGCAATATGTGTAGAGGTCGGTTTGACCGCTCACAGGTCCACCTTGTCAACCAGAGGCGCTGCAAGGGGGCGTGGGTGGGGTTGGGAGTTAGGATTATTCTAAGGGCACTGACAGGGGGGCCCAAAATTATTTTCTGTCATAGGGCACAACATTTCTAGTGGTGCCCCTGTTGTCAACTACAACTAATCAAAGGCATGGGAGTCAAGAAGCGTTCAGGCAAGGGTTGTGAGGATTTACCATATAGGTTGGCATTCATTACAAGGCTTACTGTATGCAACAAACCAGTTACAAAAATGAGGAAACAGTGTTTTTAAATAGAATTATCGCATAGAAAATACAAAATATCCTTACAAAATACCCCTTCAATCCTTCTCCAACAAAAGGAATCTAAGTAGCCTAATTAGGCTAACCCACAAAGGCCAGTCATAATGCTTCAACAAACATAAACAGTCAATTATCAGATAATGGGTAATGGCATAACCACATGATATGATCAAAGATGAAAAAAATTAAGGTAACCAAGACTTGCTCAGGTTTTATAACTGAATTATAAGAGGCAAGTTCACGCCATGTATTGTGGACAGTTTTGGCTGTGAATAATTCCCCACCTATCCAATTTTGGCTGTTACATAAATGTTTATAACCATCTCAGTCAGAGCAGAGATTTGTGCTGTTAGTTCCTTAAATAGCCACAAGCTGGCGCTGTGAGATTCCATCAAGTACAATGACATTGGGTTTGACATTCATCAGCATTAACTGGTCATCATCATAATATAATAAAACAACATGTACAGATTTGGACATCTATATGCTTGTTTTTGCTTTGTACTCATTTAATGTGTAAATGCATATAGACCTAGATGTGTAAATGCAGGCATGGTATGTCAATTGTTTAATAAAAGAGGCAAACAATAAAATTAACTTATTACTTTAGTAATAATAAATTAGATTTCTTTGACTGAAGAAAAACAAAACGAGATTCAAGACATCATACTACATTTCAAGACATCATACTAAAACTGGTGGGATTGTGTTTAAAATCAGCATTGAGAAAACACACAGATTTAAGATACAGCTGATGTTAAAAAAAAAAAAAACTTAAAATCTTAAAATCTTCAAATGAACGTAAAGTGAGTATCTTGTGTAGGGATGTAATACAGTACCACAGAGTAATACCGGCTGTCACTTGGCAGGCAAGTGTGATGCAACAGTAACAGTGTCTCAATTCAGACTACCAGTGAAATTACAACTCCATTTACATCAGTTACAGCAGTAACGGGCCTATATCTGAAATTAATTTTAGTACGGACACTTCCCATAATCAGAAGCTAACTCAAATGACTGATAATTACATTTCATATATTGTGAATCAACAATATTTCAACAGTAGATGGCAGTAGAGTTAGACAACATAAGTTCCTTTGTGTTCAAACTGAGTCTGGAGTTTAAAGCATCGCCTGCTTACTAGGGACAGTGGTTTGTGTGTGTGTGTGTGTGTGTGTGTGCGTGCGTGTGTGATAAATATAGTAATATAAACAGAAATTTCTCAGAACTTGATTGAGTCTTGAGGTTGTGTACTGTGCTTTCATCTTCTTTGTTTTTATTTGGATAACTTGCTAATGACACGGATCAGAGCTCCGTTCTCGTCCTTCAGCCTCTGGTTCTCATTCTTCAGCTCTGTCCTCACCTGCACACAGAGAGAGCATGGCTGAGGTCACATGGTCAGGACAACAACCACTTTAAGGGAGCAGAACAAGCCTACATAGCGGAAGTGAAACTTTCAATGGGGAACAGAAAAGTTATTGGGACAATTGTGTAAATCTTAAGCTATATTCAGTAGTTCGCTTTAAAGATATCTGGATATTTTTAGTGTAATCTACCCTGCCTACTGTGCTGTGGACTGACTATACTGTAGATGACCCGTCATGGTGGGTTTACAAGTGCAGCTCCCCTTGCCAGTGTGGCCTCATTCAATGCACTGCAGTGTCCGCTGTTTAGGCCTTTGTCTGCAAGTAGTTTCCACTGAGTGTTTTTTTTTTCTTCTTGTGGCTCACTCTACGCAATGGAGTAGTCAGATTCTTTTTTTTTTCATGGATAGACAGACAGTTGTGCTATTGTGCTTTCAGACTCTGGCACTTGATGTCACGAATGGAGTGAAGTGGGGATAGAGCTTTCTGTCCTTCGGGCATTTGTTGCATATACATCAGGATTTACTGCAGCAGAGTGCAAGTGTCATTGTCTACCACACTTTCAGTCTGGCCCTATCATGAGATATAGTTGGTAGTACATGTAGGTAGGAGTGTAAGATTGTTATAAACAAGCTATATGATATAAACCTGGATTAGATATTTTTCAATGAGACAATGTTTTGATTAATCTCTCTGTTAATTTCAGAATTTCTTTAAAATTCCAATCCTCTGTGTTCAAATTGCATTCATGATGTACGTAAATAAGCTCTGAAATGATTTTATAATTATACTTGGCTGCGTTGTAGTAGACAATGGGCTCGGACAACACCTGAATAACACAATCATGTGAGTAGCTCATCTAGTGTGAGACTTGCACTTTGACCTTTGAACTTTTGCATAACAGGAAACCATACCTTCAGCTCATCCTCCATCTCTGATATCTTTTTCTCCAGGACGTGCTTGTCCTAAAGAGATGGACGGATCAGTGTCAATTATCTTCAGTGCAGAACTGAAGATAATTATCAGGTATACAGCATGCATTCTTGGTTCTAATGTGATGTGATGTGAGGGGTGG
Organism: Sardinella longiceps; assembly: GCA_027497455.2. Taxonomy (NCBI): domain Eukaryota; kingdom Metazoa; phylum Chordata; class Actinopteri; order Clupeiformes; family Clupeidae; genus Sardinella; species Sardinella longiceps. Next base: position 6,192,403 of record JAODXP020000013.1, on the reverse strand, counting down.
AAGCATGAATGAAGTGGAATGGGAGGTCAGCCCAAGTCCAGTGAAGGGGGGATGGGGGGTGGGGGGGTCAATGGGATAGTGCAGTGTTTCAGTGTATCTGACTAATGACTGAATGAATGGGAAGATTCACTGGTGCACATGGATGCTTCTAAGCTAAAGGACTTAAGAGCTATAGGAAAAATACATACCCTTTTATCAGAGCCCGTTACATTGGATCGTTCAGTCGTTTTACCCTGTTTCTGAAAAACAATAGCGGCAGTGATTGTGCTGTCAGAACACGTCTGCAAATTCATTTGTAACATGATTCCATTGATTCGGTCAAATTTGATTAAATAATTATGTGTCATGATGCATTATAGGAAATGAAGCTTTACCTGGTTGACTCTTTCCAGTCTAGCTTGGATCCTAGCCAGCTCTTTCTTGCTGTCATCTAGCCTGGACTTTAGTTTCTCGTTGGTCTGTAAAGCCTGCTCATATAGCTGCAAAGGATTATATTTCAATATTATGTCACATGTTTCATCATGGGTTTCATATTAATAGTTTAAGACATCAAACAGTTGAGATGACAGCAAATTGTGATCATCTGGAACAGACATCATCATCATCATCATCATCATCAAAGCTCCCTTGTCTGGTGTCAGAGTGCAGGGTGGAGAATTGCCTGTCATGCACCATCACTTCATCTAAATCAAATTAGTTTTGTTGATAAGCTGATAAGCTCACTGTGCTCACTAACCACATTTAGAGGTATTTCCTGGTCAAATTCTGTAGGTCTACTCAGCTTTACTTATGCTATTACCGGTACTTGAACATATAATTTACAGTTTAAATACAGGTTAGAGATCAACTTGAAGTGATTGAAATTCACCTCACAAAATGATTTCCATTTTGTGAGGTGAATTTGTATTTGGACATCATATGAGTGTATTTAACGTTCAGTGTTTTTTTTTTTTTTTGCCCCCAATGGCACCTTCTAGGCAGCACAGCCTAAAAGTCACTCCCTTAAGCCAATCCTAAGCCTAACCCCTTCAACCCTCATCCTAACCCTAAATTAAACGGGACAGTGGCTTGAAGGCAACGCAGCCTGGGAGGCACCATAGAGGGCAAAAAAGACCAAAGGCCGTAGTCAACCATTACAGCTTTTTGTGTTTGCCATCACTGCCTGTTGTCAACATTTAAGCATAGGCCAAACAACTTGAAACAAAGGTAGAGTGGAGTGAAGAACGCCAAGGGGTGCCGGCACTGCAGCCTACTGTATGAATTCTGTGATTCCTTCCATGTATTTGACAAAACAGAAACCATAAAGCATTAACTATGGAAAATCAAGGACTGAGTCACTGGGAAAGGTCCCAGGTTTCCAAAGCAATGTCCCATTATCCTGAATTTATGATGCCAGATGACAATCGTTCTCTCTAGGGGAACAGCTAGCATGGCTCAGCGTGGATTAGCGGATGGTTCAGTCCTAAAGCTTCTGCCTCTTGGCTTCCACTGAATGAGGAAAATGACTGTTTGACAAACTGACTTACTGAAGAACATGTTACACTTTGCGGTGGTGTTACCTTCTTGTAGTCCTTGGGGCTTCCGTCATCTACAGCCTGGCTCGCTCCTCTTGTGGAATTTTCTCTTCGAGAGGAGAGAGGCGTAGGACGTCCAACTCCACTTGCTGAAGAGTCCAGCCTGTTCCACAACCCAAAGGCACTTTTAGGTGGTCATGTGATTCAAACTGCAAAGCTATCAGTAACAGCCTACAGTGACTTTTGCTACACAATGGTAGGAGCTGTATTATTTCATGTAGTACAAACTAAGAGGCCTTCATATTTAACATTTTGCAGGTAAAGTGGAATAAAGTTGTACTTACCTTGATTCTCTGTCATGCTGGAAAGAAAGAAATTAGTGATTATTAAAATGTGAAGGTGGTCTGAGGTCCTCAAAGAGGAATAAACTCTATACTATATCAACACTGAACAATTATTGGGAATAACCAAGGATATCAACAAAGTGAACAATAATTGGCTGACTATCATGAACCTACAGGTGACACAAGTGAATTTGAATTATAATATCAACACATTTTCTTTGACTCTTTTGTTTGTGGGTATCACATGGAGATTGATATCAGGATACCCATTACATGCCGTGACCATGCATTCAGGATTTGTGTATACCAGGAACTTTCACAGCAACGATGATGGTATCCCAATGTTATAGACTGGTGCCAAAATTGAAAAATGTGCTTATTAAGGGAGCCCAAGGCATTTTTGAGACGATGTGTTTTGCTGTTTGGGATGTGGGGAAGCATGGACGCGACATCGCTTTCATTGGCAAAACTACATTATTTGTCAATTGATGTAAGCATGTACTAAAATTGAACTACAGTGTACAAAGTGACAACAAGTTAAATGAATCTTCTAATGGGCAAATCTGTTTACAAAATCTGAGTTCCCCACTTGTTGCTCCCACATGAGATGACGTAGTCGACATGTTCTCTCCCACTGGGAAAAATCTTTTCCTGACTCTGCCCAGAAGTTTTGAACATTGTGGAATTATTGTAGAGATCCAGTGGTAATACTCTTGTGCGCATCCCTTTTTATCGTGCCTGTTGAGCACATGGGAGGACAATGACATGGAATCAACTCTGCTGGGAGAATTGGCCCTGACATTGAAATCTTCTGTATCAGGAGGCAACAATCTTTTTCCATTTCATGTGGTCCCTTAGCAGACAGTCACACTCTTTCTGTCTCAGACCTCTTTTAGCTCTCCCCCTTTCTTCCTTTCACCCACTCTCTCTCCCTCCTTTTTCTTTCTCCTCCCTCCCTCTTTTTTTTCTTTGTGTAAGTAATTGAGCCCCAGGAGATAACCAAACACATCCAAAAAAGGTAACAACTCCTGGAGCTGGCGGATGGTCAGAGTGCTTTTGCCCAGTCAGATCAGAGGTGTTTACAGGGCTCTGCTTCATGGACTCTCAAGGCAGAGAGAGGGAGAGAGAGAGAGAGAGAGAGAGAGAGAGAGAGAGAGAGAGAGAGAGAGAGAGAGAGAGAGAGAGAGAGAGAGAGAGAGAGAACAGCAGAGGAAAAGAGGTTTCCCTAACAATGAGCCAACTTATTAGTTTACATGCAGTGTTACTTAAACAGCAGGCTATTCAATACCTATTTCAGGGGAAGCTTTAGTGTGATATGTGTCCACACAATTTTGGATTGTGTAAAAAACACGATGATGTCATGCCTTGGTGAATGGATGCCAGCTTACTATATTTGTACATGTTGGTACTGAAATGATTAAAAATGTCCTATTACGTGAGAGGTATGCTCACTATCAGGACAGCCAAATCAGGCCTTAAAAGACCAGTTAAACTGAGCTGCTGATTGTGGATTATTTGAATCCTGCGGGGTCTCCAAACATCTCAAATGACTGCCGTGCTTTAGTTCTATAATTCCCTAAACAAATAATCTTGTTTCACTTCATTTGCAACCCAATTACGACTCACTTGACTTGACTGATTATCTGGGTAGGATGGGCACTAAATAATAAAGCCAGATTGATGGAGGTACTACATGCCTTTTTGCAATGCTCCATTTAGCATCCTTTCTTATTCACTAGCATTCCTCTTTCTGAAACTGCTGTTATAGGGGATAAGGATTTTGCTTGCCTGCTACTTCAGCTAAAGTGTTAGCATGGCATTTATATTGACCAAATGTATCAATAGCCTTATATGTAGGCCACTTAAGATTCTGTTGGAATTCATACTCGTGTATTCTGCAATGTAGGTACAAAAGGAAGCTTACAGTCATGAATGCTGATTGTTGCATTAGATAGAGCTGGTCAATGAGCAGGTGGGCCCCATTCAAAAGTGGGCACTGGGTTTGACATGCCATGTTCCCTCGGGGGCATCACCTATGACTACAGAATGGGCCTGTTTCAGAGCAGCCATTTTTCCAAGGTGGAAAGGAAAGTAGCCTACATGGTGTTATTCATGACAATAAGATGAATGATTCTACTAGTAGAATCTTATTGGCTGCTTATACCACTTGTGCTTACTGTACCCTGTCACCACTTGAATAATGGCAGCTGTGGAATTGTAGTAAGTGCACTGCTGGCACCAAATTAGATTCACAATGATCTTTTTAATTCTCAGTAAATCCATTTTTTGTGACGTACAAATTCTCTTCTGTATAATTTGACTCCATTCTGTAGCATCTGAGAGAAATGATTGTGCAATTGATATCACAGCTTAAACAACACACGCCTTATGAGTTTCTTTCACAGCTTTTACAGTAAGTTGGTGTGTGTGCCCCTGCTCTCTGTGTTATGCCCCCAGGTCAGCATGCCTTTGTGGGCTGCATGTTTAGGTCAAATTCAGTGACATCGTACCAGGGACCAAAAGGACTGACTGACACTGGGCTTTGCTCAGCCTATATTTTTTTCCTCCCTATTCCAACTATCATATATCCCTATCACATGAACTTAGGCAGACAGTTAGACACACTGATGGCTTTAGATGCTGTTCTTTTATTGATTGATTAACAATTTTGGAGATACTGGGAAATATAAAACACATTTTTTAGTCTTCATTGTGTTTGTGTGAAAACGTTTTATTCGGTATACTGTAATATGTAGATACACACATTATGTTATTGTTATGCGGGTTCGCCTTTTTTGAAGTTCTATGATTCATTGCCTTTGCAGCTAATTTCAGTTTCACTGATTTGTTGTAAATGTCATTTGAATGAATAAAAATGTCCTTGAAATATGGTCAGGAAAACAACTGGCCAGTAGAGCTTAGTCACATGGACAAAAATAAACGGTTGCACGTACAGTACGTGTAAAGCCTGCATCCATACAGAGTTGTCAGTGGAGGATTTTTGGCATTTAATGTAGTGAATCCTCTTCATATTAACGGTTCTCAAACTTTATTGGACCGGGGACCCCTCATGCAGAAAAACTAAATTTCAAGGACCCCCTTATAGTTGCACCCCAAATTTAACCCTATAGGCCTATACCCATTTGCTCTGTTAGATTCTAGATGCTGTTTTTTTCATAGACCCCCTGACAATATTTTGCGAACCCCAGTTTAAGTACCAATGCCCTACATCACTGCTAGTATTGGAAGTGAGTGGGGGAAAAGGTTTGCGAGAGGTGAAATGGGGAACATTGTGAGTGTAAACGCAATGACTAAACTCACTAATACAGCACTGTGTCTATTAAAGTACTGTATATTTATTTTTGTGCCTCCCCCCCATATTCCACTGTCAGGTAGAACAATTGCTTAGAAGTTTGACCAGCTGTTTATCAGCTTCTGTACTTGTAAAGCAAAAAGGGAGAGACAGACAAAAAGAAAAGGCCTTCAGAGCAGAGCAGCCAACCCTTGGCCAATCTAGAAGAATGGTTTGTCCTTGAAAAGAAAATTGAAGTGTGAGGTCATGACATGAACTATAAAACTCCAAATTCATTTTTTAACAGCAAGGCTCTGGCTCTGTCCGGTTCTTCTCAGACGTTAAACTGGACGCTGCTGAACTCACTTCCAGTGTGTCTCACAAAAGGAGTTGACACTGAGGTCTAACACATGCCTGTGGGCCAGCATGTGGATCCCAAAGATGCTGGACAAATTGGTGGGTCAGGTGGGGGGGGGGGGGGGTTGCTGTTCCAAGTCAGTGGGTAGAGAACCATAAGAGATAGCAGAGGTCCCATGTGCTTCACATGACGCATGTTCTGTTGGTTCTGTGAGTTTACACAGGGCCTACGACAGTCTCATTACAACATCTGGTACTGGCAGTAATAATTTTTAGGAGAAAGGGGGACACAATGACAGTTAAAAAGATGGAAAATGGAGAGCAGATTTTGTTTTATGCAAGACCACCTGCTGGCTTTTCCCCCTGGACCGAGGCCAGCAGAGCCGATTTTCTAATTAGGCTCTCCACGACCAAGTATGGCAGTCATATGGCTTGGCACACATCCTCAGGGGAGTGAATAACAGCTTATCTTGGGCTTGAAAAAAAAGAATATGTGTATGTGGAGTGGCTACCACACACACACACATACAGTACACACACACACACACACACACACACAGACTTTCTTGCTCACTCTCTCTCTCTCTCTCTCCAAAGCAGGACTGTAAGAGAAATTCCCCTTGGAGTGTGAGGTTCACTGGATGCCGACCCATCATCATGTTGACAGCCTTAACACTAAGCCTCCTGTAATTTTAGTAAGCTGTCATAGCAAGTTTGCCCAACAATACCATTCTTGTGGTTTTTTCGCCCTGCCTGTTGAATAAATCTGTCCGTTCAGCTCTCTTTGTGTTTGGCCATGCATCTTCGGCCTGGGCCTTTTCCTCACAAAAAAAAAAAAATCCTCTGTCCCCCCTTTCCGAAACTCCAGCTCCATATGGGAAGCGTTCCGGGCTGTCGTGCTGGCCTGGCCCGTGCTTCCCAGTGGAAAAAGTGAGCGTGTCCCAGCGGAGCAGGGCAGGAATACAGCACTGTAAACATTCGGACGGCGTTCCCATGCAGCCTCTCCTGGCCTGCTTGTCTTCTCTTCTCCTCCGCAGTCTCACGTTCCCCTGTCACTGCTTGCATAAACACTGGGAACATCTCTTTACAGGCATACCGTACAGTACAACAGCATACAGAATGTATGGAGGGTATATGGAGCAGTATGTGGTTCATGTATGATTTGGCTTCAGACGGCATTTTAAATGTCCTTTTGATCTGGCCAGAAGAGGTCTGTTTGTTTATGTTTTCGAACAATTTGAGGAGAGGCTTGGGTTTAGTTGAGGGGGTTTTGTGCCTTTTGCAGAGGGACTTAGAGCAATGACTGATGAGATTTTTGGGGGGATCCGAGATGTTTTGATAGTTTTACTTTTAAACATTGCCCTGAGGGGATGCGTCCTCTCGTTGCCGTGAAATACATTGTACTTGCACTTTATCAATAGTTTTAATCTCTATGTTCACTTCCCCTTTGTGTTATCTCTCTCTCTATTTCTCTCTCTCTCTCTCTCTCTCTCTCTCTCTCTCTCTCTCTCACACACACACACACACACACACACACACACACACACACACACACACACACACACACACACACACAGAGAAGGGGATAGCAGGTTGTTAAAACTGGGTATTACAGTATTTGCGCAGTAATTAGATTTACTGATAAATGTCAGGTCACACATCTCAAATCAAAGGACCAAGCCACAGCCACTGTCTTTTTCAGGTTTTTAAGCTCAGGTTTGATGGCGGTCATTCAGTATCTACACCCCTGGTGGGGATTGTCCATATGCAAAATAAGGAACTGTGAGAGATGACAATCTCATGATCAGAAAATAACTTTCCTCTGTAATGTTGACAATGTGTCACACGAAACAAATGAAGCTTAAAGTTTAGCTACATGAATTATGAATTCTTTGTTTGTTCTGTTTTTGGAAAATAGACTAAAACACGTACATACAGTACGTAGACCGTGCAGCATTTAAAGTGTAAAAAGGCATTGTGGACTCTTTTAAGTGTAATGGTGACAACTTCTGTACTTCTGTACTCTGTACAACTTTGTCTTAATGTTGTGAAGATATTGCTTCTCTCAGGCCTATCAAACTTTAACTAATAACTTAATTCTTTCCTTTGAACGTATGATAAAATGAAAATATAAATACATTTAAAAAAGTCTTTTGTTAAGTATTAGACTGAATGCACAGATAAATCTTGAACATTATTCCTATGGTGACAGTCTCTGATGTGAACATAGTAAAAAGCGTGTTTCTTACCCTGCTGGTTCGGCTGCTTAAGGAGGCAGACAGGTCGGACGGGGGCCTCCGTGCACGGACCTGGTCCCTACTGCTGGAGGACAGACTTGACATGGCTGCGTGGGTCAGACAAGCGAAGCATGCGTCTCTAGCATGGCCCTGAGAATTCTCTGTGGATGATCAGCCTAAGGACGTGAGCCTGCAGGGCGATGTCCTGAGGGTACTGTACAGCAGCACTCACAAGACGCAGCGACGGCAGCAGCAGAGCTGTGGTGGTGTTGGAGACAGTAGTCAGTAGATGTGATGAGCTGAAGGTCCTGCTGCTTGGCTCCAGAGGAGAGGGGACTACTGGTCCTCACATCTCAGATCCCTGCCCAGCCTTCCCTTCCACCTTTCAGGCTCATATCCTCCTGCCCCCTTTTCTCTTCCTCCTTCCCCCTCGTAGCCTATGTCCGCCCCTCTCTTACTCTCTCTCTCTCTCTCTTTCTCTCTCCCACTCTCACTCTCTCTCTTCTCAACAGCCATACAACCACCCCACCCCCAGCCCCCCAGTCAGTCACTAAGTTACAAGCATACTCCCACTCACTCACTCTATCTATCTCAACCACACATGATTATATAAAAGTCCTCCTTGCCAGAGATTTTCACTCACTCTATCTCCTGACAATCTAGTAGTAGCACTGTGGTTATGAAACCACACTGTTGTATTACAATTACATGGGATGTTATTGTACAGTACACGTGGTTTTAAATTTCATTTCTCAAAACTCCTCCTGTTGATTTATGAGCAGGTTGACAAGTCAATCAAAGACAAGTTTGCTTTCCCACAGAAAAATGTCATTATACTTTTTGTTTTGTACGCCAATGTACTGTACATTTAGAAATCGTATCAGGGTAGCTTATTCCAAAGCATTATTTTCATCGTCAACTAATGGCTTGTTTACGTACGACTGTACTGAGCAATAGCAGTGTTTCTTTCCAGACATGTTACTGGGACCCATTGGTCAATAGCATAATTTGACCTGAGTTAATGCCAGTGTCTAGGCCTACCTAAGGTTAGTAACCACATGATGAGGAGGCTTTACTACATGATAGTGACTGTGACCACAAAAGCCACACTGTCTCTCTTGAGATCTGACCACAGTCATTATGCAGTGAGCATGACAGATAAATCTTTTCTGTGTGTAGGCCTTCACAACATATGGCAGCTATGATCATGCTGCCATCTTGTGGTGAGGACGGGTGTTAGCAGTTTGTGGACCTGTCAGCTATAGTACTTCCCACTGAGAAAAGTACAGTGTGTACTAGAAACACAAGTAACATAACACACAGGAATTCCAGGAACTATACATCAAACTCTTGACTTCATTTTGGAAAGGTCATGCTTGTAGGTGTTTGATTAATAACAGTAATATGGTAGCTTTGCAGAGTGCCTCCTCACCATGGACTAACATCTAAACAACGAGAATTTGTATATGCCATTTCAAAGAAATGTCTTTCAGTTGGATCCTTGTGAACCGGTCATCAATGAAGCCTTAGTGCCTGTTCAAGAGAAAAAAAGAGATTTCTTTGATCTCATGTACACTGAGAAACAATTGAGAATCAATGAGACAATTTCCCTTGGCAGCTCCTCATTTTTCTCTGACACTAATCTTGCTGCTGAATTACCAGTGTGGGTCATATGGCAATGACATGAGAACAGCTGTGACTGGCAACAGACTACTGTGAGACATTACGCTGCCATAAATAACACCGGCAGAAAACTGGCTTGAGTTTCAGTCTGAGGGGACAACTGCACGTGGAGCATGGTGGGGCACATGAAGACAGGGGACACACTCACACCAGTACAGTAGATAACTTGCTGCCTGAGACTGTTTCTAACCCTAGTCTGCTCAAACACAACTCAGGGAATTTGTCTGAAAGAGAAGGGAAACTTGAATATTGTGAAAAGAAGCACTGTACTGTATAATCATTCTGATAACCAATAAATTAAGCTGTCTGCAGAGCCGGTTCTAGGCATAGAAGAACTAGGCGATCACCTAGGGTGCCAAATATCAAGGGGGTATCACAATACATTTATTACTTTTTTCCTTCATATTTTCACTTGAAAAAAAAAAACACTTGTCACAATTGTCACAATCTTTTCTAGAAACGAGGGGGCAAAACTCAAATCTGGCCGAAGGTTGCGAAAATGCTAGAACAGCCCCTGGCTGTCTATATAAATGTCTTTGGGGTCTGAGAGAGGTGCATTGGCAGCCGTACAGCAGTATTCCTAGGTGGTGCCAGAAATGGCAACACGGGGACAGTATTAGTAACAGGGAGGGAGTGGGGGGTGGGAGGAGAAGAGGAAGGAGCTGTGAACTGGGCAAACAGGCCAGGAAACTCAAATGGTACAAAACATACAAACAAGCTTTATTTCAAAACCTCAGAGAGATTAAATTATCAAATTATTAAATCAGTTTCAGCCGACCTTTCCAGTGATTAAAGTATTTGGTTTTTAAGGTGCTAAAACGGGACATTTCTAGGGCATTCCAGTTGTCTTATTCTGTCTTTTCAGTCTTTTTTTTTGAGATCACAATTCCATTTCTAGGGCATTTTCTTATTCATTTCGGTCTTTTTAGGGACCATTCCATTTCATTGTCACATGAACATGACAATTAAAGGAGACATCTGGTGTGAGTCAATTCATAGCACCACTGTTATCCAAACTCATTGAGCGCTGTTTGTAAGGAAATAGGAACAGTAAATCGGCAGCTAAAACTAACCAAATGTGACACAGAAACCCAGTTTCAGATTCATTTTCCTATGTCCCAATCAGTTAATGTTAGATCCCATTTTGGCCATCATGGTATCAATTTTTTTTCTCTTTTTCCTACAGACAGCACTCAATGACCTCGAGCAAGAGGACTCTTGATTGATTTATACTGGATTCAGTGTTGGGCAAGTTACTGTAAAACTGTAATGCATTATTCATTACTTGTTACTGACATTTTATAGTAGTCCCTTACATTACAATATTAGTGTTTTGAAAATGTAAGGCGTTACATTACTGTTGCATTACATTTAAGTTACTCTTCAGGCCCCCCGGTAGCATATGAACTTCATTAGTTCGTTATCAATGTTGAGAATGACAAGCGGAGACTGTAAATTTCTACATTAAGTCCGGCACAGCAAACGTTTTACCCTTGCTGACTTCTCAGTGATTTCGAATTTGTATGAAGGAAAAAAAAACACCACTTCATTCCAAGTTAAAAATGCATTGTAACTTGAGTTACTGACAATTGTAACGAGGAAAATATTACCAGTTTTTTTTCTGTAATGCCTTACATTACCAAGTTACCACAAAAGCAATGAATTACAGTAATTAGTTACTTTTGTAACTCGTTACTCCCAACACTGACCGGATTTCTCAGTACCATCATCTTTACTGTAACAAAAAAAGTTTCTATTGATAGCAAACATCAAAAGTATCAAAAGAAATGACTGATTCAGCCATGTTGGTTTAATGCCTTGTTGTCATGCTCTTTTGAAAAAGCACTTCATCTTGTACGCTATTCAAACTCTGAAAAATCGTCTTCGTCATACTCTGCCTCCTCCTCTTCCTCAGTGTCTTCCTCCATGAAGTCTTCTCCATATTCTGATGGCTCATCTTCAAATTCTTCATCAAATTCAGTTTCAGCTACTTCGTCTCCATTATCAGCCTCCTCATCAACAGAATCATCCTCTTCCTCCTCAGTTGTTTCTTCATCAACTTCTGACTGTTCATCTAACTGACTGTCTGCCTCTTCCTCTGACAGTTCTTCTGCACTGTCATCCGCCTCTTCTTCCTCCTCTTCCTGCTTCTTCTGTTTCTTCTTCTTCTTCTTCCTCTTCTAATTCCTCAGCTTCCTCCTCAGCATATTCTTCATCAGCTTCCTCTGCAGTGGCATCTTCTGGGATGTCATCTGCCGATTCCTCCACAACATCTGAGGATTCATCCTCCTCTTCCTCTTGTGGTTCTTCAGAGACATCTTCTGCCTCGGCTTCCTCCTCTTCAGTGTCCATCACTTCTTCTGTCTCAAGTGTTTCATCAGCAGCCTCATCTGATGCTTCCTCCTCCTCAACTTCAGCAGTCTCCTCAGTGGATTCAGATTCTTCCTCTTCCTCAGTTACTTCTTCATCAGGTGTTTCCCCTTCAGTTTCTTGCTCTTCCTCCACAGGTTCCTCTGTTATCTCAGCTTCGTCCCCAGCTTCTGGTTCTTCAGAGGCTGAACTACCACCAGGGAGTAACTATAAAGCAAAACATAACACATTTTTGTAATTGTTTGAAATAGGACAAAATACAAGATAATCCACTGGTATTAATAGAAACTGCATTTTCCCCCAACACAAACGGTTTGTGTGTGTGTGTGTGTGTGTGTGTGTGTGTGTGTGTCCTTTATTACCTGACTATGCACAGCGAGCAGTGGGGCCTCCAGGTCATCATGGAGAGTATGGGCCTGGTTAAGTTGCTCTGACAGGCTCTGCTGTACAGCTTTTAGCTGCTTATTCAGGGACTTCTGCCTCTTCATGCGGGCCACCACCAAGAGACTCCTGATGCACAGAGGTTCAGAGGTAAGATTCTGGAAGTGTCATCTTCAGACCAAAGTTTTATACAGGTTTTCTGATGACATTAAATTATTTTTGCAAAGATGTGGCGATTATGAAGATCATGGTTTAAACTATCGATTTAGCTGATAGCCAATGTCTATAGGTGCAACAACTTTATTGTATATGTTGATTTGTTTCATTGTTCTTCATTTACTTAATTTATTATTGGCAAAAAACATAAACTATCCTACAATTTTCAAGTCTTACAGATAATTGATATGTATCATCATATAAAAAAATGTTACTGTTACCTGACATTTCTGTCAAATTTGTCATCACAATATCTTCATTCACATAACACATATACTGTTAAAGGATAGCACCGGAGTGAATTCAAGCATAGCCCTGTTGAAAGGGCTTGCTAAATGTGCTAGTTAGCGAGTGGAACAAAATAATTTGGTACAGCATTGACCGAACGCGAACGCAGAAACGAACCGGCACTTTACACTGAATCAATGGGACCTGACTGTTGGAAACCGAAAGTAAGATCTGAGGTTACATTGACTCAATGTAAAGTGTTTCGCGTTCGCGTTAGGTCTATGCTGTTTGAAATTCTTTAATTTCATGCGAAATATATTGCTGTTAGAAGGCTTGTGCAGCTAGCCTAGACTCTAGACGTACCCCTAGCGGTAGCAAATTTGAATTTGCACAGAGGATACGTCTAGAGGCCACTGATAGAAACCCGTTGTAGCCTTCCTCTGGCGGCGGATAACCAATCACAGCGCGGTATGTGTACAGGAAATCGTAAGGCGGGCTTTGTACGATGACGACAGCCCTGCTCAAACCAGAGCGGAATCGTCTTTGGCTTTAGTTTTGGACGAATTGCACTTGTCATTTTCTTTGAAAGTGAAACAAGAAAGTGCACTGAAGTTTTTCGTTCTGAAAGAGATGTCTTTGCCGTGTTACCGACGGGCTACGGGAAAAGTTTGATATACCAGCTGGTATCACTGGCCGGAACGCTAGCCTATTACGTGGAGAGGCAGTTTGAAAGACAACGCAATCACCCGCCCCTCCATTGAGGTACAGTCTATCAGTGGTCTTCAGACTATACATTCTTATGATATAGTCTGGCGTGTCAGGCTATTGTGCAGCAGGGTTATGCTTAAACTTACTCCGGAGCTATCCTTTAATACTAAAGAATCTGTGGGTGTCAGAGCAGTGTTTTTTTTCAGTGACTTGCTCTTCTGTGCTGTCCGTCTCAACATACTTCAGTTCTAGCACCTCCTGACTGTTGGACTCGAGCGATTCCTGCTGACTGGAGAGAGACTCTCTGAGGCTGTGGATCTCATCGGCCTGTTCCTGTAGCTGCATACTCAGGTCGTCCACCACAATGCCTTGCTCATCAAGTTGGGATGCTGCACTTGAGATGCTGCTGGAGAGGCCGGAGACACTAAGGGCAAGCTGGGAGTTGGAGTCCAGGAGGTCACTGACACTCTGCTTTACAGCCTCAAGATCTTTGCTTTGGTTTGCAATCAGCGCATTTAGGGCAGCAACAGACACCCCCACCTGTTGCATTTCTGCTATTTTGGAGTTCAGTTCTGTGGTCATCTCAGTCTGCAAGGCCCACACCTGAGCATGGAGGTCTGAATCCTTCAGCTGCTCGGCAGCTGTTAGGGCCATCTCTGCCTGCTTCTGGGCCTTAGACTGGGCCTGCTCCAAAGCTTGCAACCTCTCCTCCAGACTGCCAATGCCATTCAGCTACAAAAGGATAGCAAAGCTTACATTTACCACAAGTAAGCTTAAATATAGCCACAAAAACACTAAAAAGTATGAGATGTAAGACTATAATCCAGGCAATGGCCATACAAATGAGACTTACAAGTCTTACATATCAGTGTAATTCATCAATTATATATGCACTATGCATCATGCTTAGTTAACATGCAGGCCCAGGTAAATGTGATGTAGCACTGATTGCACATTGTACATTCCAGTTGGAGTGACATTTCAAGTCCTTCTAGTGTGATGAGAAGCTAAGGAGTAAGAGGATCCTTGGTTAGCACAAGGCCACTATAAATAGCAAGACATCCCACACCATTCTACACATCACACGTGTAGTAGTCAACGAAAAGAAAGTACAAGGCATGGTCAACCACCAACACCTTACATCGTAACAAAGCAATTATATAGACTTAAACAATTTAAAGTTCAGAAATTCATAACACTTGTGGGTTACAAAGTATGTCACTAACGTAAAAAGATGACAGTAAACATGCCTGTAACTCGGTACCTGTAGGCTACTGAAAATAATCATATGGAATAGACTAACCTGAGAGTTTCCAAATCCCTCTTGCTGTTGGAACTTCACAAATTTCACCTGCATGGACGTAAAAGTTTCTGAGAGGTCGTCAATGGATTGCTGTTGTTGATAACAGAGCCAACTAAGAACTGGACCCCCGACGACAATAATAAATAGTAAAAAGCACATGAGAACATAATGATTATTCTTTGGTTTACTCTTGACAACCGGTGGATCCAGAAGAAGTGGCACTTGGTCCTCCTGTTTTGCGCTGTTCTTGCCTTTGCGCTTGCCCATGTTGTTGTCCGGCAGGGATCGCTCAAGTCACAGATGGCTGATGTGTGTAATGATCGGAAACTCCTCTCTACTTAAAACCCCTTTGTGAAGCACTGGTCATTCATTGGTTTTCAACAATCACCGGTAGCCATGCGTTTTAGAAGGCGTGGCTCGGGCGCACATGTATAGGACCTACTGTATGTGGATGTATTTGAACAACTGTTCTTTGGTGTTAATGGTGAGCCTCTAAAGTTAAACGAAATCTGCCCCTACAAACGATATTAATGTTTGCTTGAGACAAAAGTGTTGGTATCATGCGATAGGCTATTTAGTTTTAACCATTCTGAACAAAATAACAATGATGCAATTCAGTTATTTCCATGTTTCCTAAAATTCAACAGAAAGGAGGTGGAACTGGTTTTTAAATATAAAAGCAGCCAGATCATTATTAGTCTAGCTGACCAGAAAATTAGGACTGGCTGGTGAGCCTATGTTAGATGTAGGTCTATTGACAGGATGATCGCTTTGAGCTATAGGATAGGCCTAAGTATAAATATTAATAGTCTTGCTGTAACATACAACACACTTTTCTGTCAACCCAAGAGCACAGTCTGGTGCGCTGTCTCCATCTGCTGGTTGCAATTATTACTGCACAGACTGTTAGGCCTACTGGCAAACAGAACATCAGCCTTATGATATCAAGTTTTTGAATACCATCCTACCAGTATCGATGACCTTGTATTTAAGACGTGATAGGCCTACATTTTGAGCCATCCATTAATTACAGAAATGAAATAATATAGAAGTTGTCATGGTATTGTGGTGACATGCAATTTTCCAATTACACAGCAGCATTTCTCAAGACGGGTCTCCTCATCCGCTTAAGAGTAGGCTACCTCTCCAAAGGTTCAAAGGAAATGTAAATAAAGAAAGTGTTTACACAGTGCTGAAAGTGAGATGAATGATACAGAATCTAAGATCTATCTCTAGGACTATCAATAATGCTAATGTAAAATTGTAGAAGAACATCTCCCATGACGATTTTGCTCTTTAAAGCAAAAATAGGATAGAGATCCCTGGTCTACAGCTCTCTCACATGAACTGACTAGATGGAACAAAATTCCATGATAATTGACAACAATTTGGAACTTAAGGGTGGTCTTAATAAAATACTATTAGTTCCCTGATGATGGTGAACTCAGCACCAAAAATCTTCAGTTGATATGATCAGTCTTTGGATGCAAGTTTAATTTAGAAATAACTTGATCAATCCTGATATATATTGTTCAGAAAATGTATTTAATTCTGACACAAAAGCAATCATTCAATCAAACATTCATAAACAGTTGTTCTTCACTACACAGAAGTAACTAATATCACCAGTTGCAAGTTTCATCCTCATGTGAATATTTGTGTTTGTGCTTACAGTACCATGTTTTTATGTATATCAAGTGCATAATGTGTACACATGAACCTCCACAACATGAACAATACAGTCAAGACAGTCTCTTCCTATCATTTAATTATCAGCCGGGGTGTGTTATCAATTAGTCCATCACTTCTGGTACTTCTGATTTTCTTGAAACAGCTGTTAAAGCCTCCACTACTCTGTAAAACACAAGATAAAAAGGAATAACAACTGATTAAACAACAGTATTAGTTAAATAAATTGAATTAAATAAATCAAAATGTCTGCTTCTGTGAAGTTTTGACACAGGGCACAGGAGACGAAATTGTGTGTAATATGTTATAAATTTCAAGCATCAGCTGTAATGTCAGGCATGCATGAGATTAACAGCAAACATGTGTAAAAGCGAGTGTAATATATAACATATATTGTGGGGCGGATAAGCTCACATAACAACATATTGTGCATTTTGGCCAGTATTCTCCCAAGTGCTTAGTGCAGGCTGAAACACATGGAGCTAAGAGTTTTTTTGGACTTAAGCACTTGGGAGAATACCGACCTTTATGACTGAAGCATGAAACTTTGTAGTAGCCTATTTCACCTCAAAATCTATTCTTAGATGTAGTGGCACTTCTGATGTATAATATTCACATCTTTGATGAGATCAAGGACCTTCAAAAGGTCAGATAAAAAATGCCTCCAAGTCTGAAATTAAATTTAAAGGTGTGTACATTATGTCCACTGGGAGACTTTAGTCATCAATACACAATTGTTTTGCCCATCAGCCTCACTGGCACAACAAATGTAACCATAAACATAACAGAAACAAACATAAAAGCAAATGATTATGGTAGTTTAGTCATCAAAGAAAGTAGTTACCTCGGACAGAGAGCTGAGTGGAGCACTCTGCCACGCCCAGAGGGTTGTCCGCAATGACCTTGTACTCCCCAATGTCATTGGGCCCCACTCTCAGGATAAGCATGGAGCAGACGCCGCAGGTGTTGGAGATGTAGTAGTTGGTGTTTGTGTTGAGACTGACGTTGTTGTGGAACCATGTGACGTGTGGTCTGGGGTTCCCTCGCACGGCGCAGCTCATGTAGCACTCGTAGCCCTGGGGCGCAGCGTGCATCTTCAGGGGAACCAGGAACTTGGGGGCACACTCTAAGTTCAGGGGCTTGGACACCGGCATGTTGAGGGTAAATTTCTCTGGCAGGGGCAAACGTGTTGGAAGTTATCAATGCAGAACTTTTAAGCATCTGAATCTGTAATTATCTGTCATAGTTGCAGTGAATATAGCCATGGGAATGCAGGTCCTGCATGCCAGTGCATGGATATAAGTCAAGCCTAAAATACTGAGCTGTAGTATTGTGAAAGAATGCAGAAGATTTGTGAGGGAGCACAAAAAGTATTGCAAGGGAACACAAAAATATTGTGAGGGAACAAAATGTTGCAGTCTAAAATATTAACCACCATGACCCTATCCAGGCTCTATACAAAACTGAAAGTACAACAACTGCTTGGGGACTGAAATGAAAGGCCATAAGTATAGCTATGACGGAACAATAACACAATCTGTCTACAAACCTTTCTTAACCACAGTGCCCCATGGTGGGGCCACCGCTGGCATGGACATGCCCATGTCGTTCTTGGCAAACACCCGGAAGTTGTACTCTATGCCCGGCAGGATGTTGGCTGCGGTGAACTTGTGGTTGAAGAGCCGATCGCCTACGACGCGCCAGGTGCGCTTGACTGTGTCTCGCTTCATCACCACGTAGTGAAGCCGATCGTCGCGCTTCTCGTCCGGCGATGGGACCCAGGAGAGGGTCACTGTGCCTTGGACGTTCTGCTCCATTTCTATTGGGCCTGGTGGTTTGGGGTCGTCTACTCACAAAAAGCAGTAAATAGAAGATCATTAGAAAGCACTGTGCACAAGTAAAGAAAGCATAGTACAAGGTTAAGCACACTTTGGACAATAATGTAAGGTACATTTTATTTATACAGTGCATTTGCCAAAGTGTGGTACAAAAAACATTAGAAAAACCAAGTTCACCAAATTCACCACAACAGTGACGCTCAGCTACCTGACACTCTGATCTCAATGTGGAACGTTTCCTGTCCAAGTGAGGCACAAAAATATATATAAAAAAACGTTTTCACAACGTCACCACATATTTACCACAACAGTGACAACTACTGTACCTGTCACTCTAATCTCAATGTTGAATGTTTCCTGGCCGACCATGTTCTTGACGAGGATGGAGTAGATGCCCGTGTCTGTACGCTCTGAGGTGGGGATGAGCATCTGAGAGCCCTTGTGGGAGTTGGTGATGGTGACGTGACTGGCCACTGGGGCCCCGTCCTTCAGCCAGGACACATCTGGCATGGGAGACGCCTACACAAGCACATCACGGAGACCAGAGATACTGTATTACTCCTACTACCACAGATAAAGATGGACAGTGTCTAGATCAAGGGGTGGGTGGCCACAATTCCCCCCTGGTCCCCCCCAGGGGGGAATTGTGGCCATTTGCTATCTTCCATGTGGCCAGGTGGCCTGCTATGATTTCTAAATAAAAGGTAATGATGCTTACAAAAGCACATCACAGAACAGAGATACTGGCTGAATCTCAATTTCCACCCTAAGCCCTGAACCCTCACAGACTTTAAGTAACCAGAATGAGTCTGCCTTGTGATTGGTCAGTTGATGCCAGTTAAGTTTTTCCATTGTGTTACTCCTGCTACCACAGATAAAGACTAAAGTGTCTAAACCAAGGCCCCGGGGGCCAATTGTGGCCCTTTAGCCTACTATCTTTCATGCGGCCAGCTATGATTTGAAAATAAAAGGGTAGGATGATTATTAGTGATTAGGGTAGCCTGTGTCTGATAGCAGGAGCGGGAATTTTGTTGAATGTGAGATTTATACTGTATACACAATCTTATGATTTTTTGTTTCTCTATTTATTTTATAATAATATCACCACAAGGACACAAAACATAACAGTCATAATGCTTGATATGCATGAAAACAAGAAAATAATACCTCAAAGTTGATGTGGACGCGAATTGTGTTTCCTGCCCTCACCACTATGAAGGTTTTCATGTTCTTATCTGTAAACCGGGGCTTCACTGAAAAGAGAGGGATGAGAGGTAATACTGCATCTCAGAGCATCTGATAGCAGCACATCCATTCAAAAAGGCTTCCTCATAGTGACAGCACAAACAGACAGACGATTCTGATGAAAAGCATCAATTTGGTCAGGGACATCATTGTGGTGTGTTGGGGGGGGGGGGGGGTTTATATGAGGTTTATAAACAGTGCATCTTGTATTTGGGACATCACTGTAAATGATTTTCATTTGTCCTTTTTAAAATACTTTGAGGACCATTCTGGTTTCATATACAGTATACTGTGAAGTTGTACAGACCCAGCCAACATCTCATCAGTTCATCTTTCAGAGTAACCTACAATTCAAACCAAATGCTGCACAAAACCTGAGCAGTACTAACCAGGGGGAGGCATGGCGACGACGTAATTGTCAAAACCTTGGGGGTCTCCCTCTCCCCCATAATTCATTGCGATCACTCTGACCCAGTACATGGCCATGGACTTTAGACCAATCACAGTGAAGGATGTCTGAATGGTGGGAGTGCCATTGCATCTACTCCATTCAATGTCGTCGATTGGTCGGACCTCCACAAAGTAGCCCTTGGCTTCATCCTCCACCCCTACCACCACCTTTGGTTTGGTCCATGAGAGACTCAGGCTGTTATAGTTGGAGCCGGTCAGTTTCAGGTCAATGACTTTGCCTGGAGGTTCTAGAAGGACAAACATTGAATGGTTTTCTTTTTTCATATCGTGCATCAAATATAGACAACAAAGAACAGGACAGAATGAAGAATGACTGCATCTTCTTCAAATGAATAACAACAAAAACATAAAGAGAAGAAAAGAAAACAAACAAACAAAAAAACCAAACAAACAAACAATCAAAAACAATGTACTTGCACTACACTGGCAGTTCCACCATTTATACCAGAGCAAGTCTGAGAAGAGAGCAGCCAAGGCTTTAGGACGGCAGTGCTAACTGCTTAATGGACCCAAACTTACTCTTGGGATCCCTAGCGAACACCATCTCAGAGGGCATACTGGGGTCCCCTGCACCTGAGACGTTGATGGCAGACACTCGGAACTCATACTCAGCTCCCTCTATCACGTCCTTCACTGCACACTTTTTCTCTGTGGACAAAAGAGTGTTTGTAATATCAGTGCAAATTCACAGAAGCTGCTTGTTTGATATCCAATATTCCTTTTCCTAGTGACGTCACTCGTGACCTCAAACAACAGGGGGTTGGGGGCTACAGGGGGCATGGGTTGAGATGCAACATCTCTTTAAAGGTGGGTTAGTGATTTTACATGGTTTGTAAACACATAAACACTTTTTTTATAACAAAGATCATTTCCTCTTGACTAGCTAGCTCTTCATTCTCTTGGGTCACTATGAAAAAAAAAGCTTCAAGGATTTGAGGGCTTGGACAATGGGGTAGAGGACGACAATGGGATTGAGAAACTATAATATTTACCTCTGATAGGTTCATCAGGGCGATTCACCATAGACCAGAAGTTGCTTCCCCTTTTGCGTCTCTCCAGGTTATAGCCAATTATGGCGGCTCCCCCAGTATTGGATGGAGGAAGCCAGGTCAAATTGATGCAGTCCTTCAAAGCACTGACAATCTTTGGAGGAGGTGGAGGACCAGGGAAGGCTTGATAAGAAAATGAACAAAACGTGAAACAATGTTAAATGACCGAATTTTGTGCAACTCAGACCAAAATAGCGAAATGTCAGCCAATGACAACAGATGTGGGCATATCAAACTGATTGGGTTTTTATTTTCATATGACTGCATCTTACCCTTAGCTGCTGTTACGCCGTTTTGGCCTGTGTTGCACTAAATTTGGTCATTGTATCAACAGCACTTAGCAACGTGAAACAGCAGAGATACAGGTTGATTCAGTCCAGATTATTCCTTAAAGGCTTGTTTAGATACAATTTGAATATGAGCACAGAAGACGCAAAACCTACACAATATTCCAGCAGCAATGTCGTCCGTCTCCATCATATCACTGGTGCCTTCAGAGTTCTTCGCCCTGACGCGGTAGGTATACTTCCTGCCCCGTTCTATATCAGTGTCCCTGTAACCTGCCTCACCAGGGATCTCCCCTAACTTGCTCCATGTATTGCGTCCCAGTTGCTGCCGCTCCATCAGATAGTTGGTGATGGGGCATCCACCATCGTCCTTCGGGGGGCGCCATTTGAATTCAATAGCGCTCAATGAACCCTCAACAACTTCTATTGGTGCCTGTGGTGGGGTGGGTTTGTCTGTTGGGAGAGAAGTCATAAACTTCTTAAACGTCTATATCAGATAAAAAATGTACAAAATATTAACATGTTTTGCTTTAATAAACAGCCAGACAAATTGTCCTCTGATTAGAACAGGTTTATAAGTTCATTACAACATACACAATGAATGTCTTTCAGAGGGTTATTGACTTACCCAGAACAATGAGCTTTGTAGCAGCCTCAATGGTGCCATGTTCGTTTTTTATTTTTATTTTGACTTCTCCTGTGTCCTTCCGTTGACATTTGCTCAAGCGAAGGGAGCTATAATCCTCAGAAGAATCAGTCTTTACGTTAAGGCCTGGCAACAACTCTTCATCATCCTTGAACCACTGCACCTGTAATTCAGTGAAGCATACAAAATACAGCATATGCAATTATTACTTCCATGACTGTGATTAGATGAATCATGTTCAGT
The DNA here is from genome assembly GCA_027497455.2 of Sardinella longiceps. Classification (NCBI taxonomy): domain Eukaryota; kingdom Metazoa; phylum Chordata; class Actinopteri; order Clupeiformes; family Clupeidae; genus Sardinella; species Sardinella longiceps. The sequence continues at coordinate 6,170,302 of JAODXP020000013.1, read as the reverse complement.
TCGTTTTATTCTACATATAATCTCTACACCATTCAAAAGTTATCTGACAATATACAGTAATTTTTCTCATCAATGGGTCTTTATTCTATGAAACTTTGCAAGATGTGTATAACTATTTAGTGAAGAAATATGCCCCACAACAGCTTGGGGATTTAGGTAGCCTGATGGAGGTCAGGTGTTAACCTGTGTCTATTGTTTGGATCAAAATGGAAATAAGGCTCTAAACTGCCTTAAACTGTTGAAAAGCTGTCATGCATAATCACCCTATCCTCATCATATTCATCCGAATTTATTTATATATTTATTAATTAACAGCAAAAAGCATACATACATTCCAACAATAGATACCAGGGATACAATAATGAAAGACCACAGGCTACAATAAGTACTCATGTCATAATAAGCTATTTAAACTAAATAAGAAAAGGAAAACCATTCTAATTTAAAAGGGAAGGTCGTCGTCTTTCTTTTTGTTGATTGATTTTGAAAAGAATCATGGGTAATTTAATCTTCACTTTGAAGTCTGAATCTGACCTCCTTCCTTTTGAAGGGGTGATTTTAAGGGCTGAAAAGCACTTCTCCTTACTCTTGAAAGTTTTGGGACAGACTACACAGTCATGTGAACGCGCAAAGTCGAGTGTTAGGGCCAAAAACTAGTTGAAGTGGTAGAAATGGGACTGGGCCTAAGTATAGGTCACTGCATGGTATATTACCTTCACTGCTTACTTAAAGCTGTATTCGGCAGGTCTACATAATTTCGTATACATTACTACGTAATTTCTGAATACAGTTTTAAGTTAAAATCATATGTCCTTGTATAACGTGAACTGTAATCAAGTGTTAGTGAAACCCTCATTACATACCTTCATTGGCTCCAAGCCTTGGAACTTCAGCTTGAAATTTGCATTTTCACCTGCTTTAACAATGACAGGCTCTTGGAAAGCTTTCAAAGAATCCAAGTCAATCTTTGGTGGGTCTGTAAAGGTGAAAAGAAAACAAAAACAGTTCCTGACATTCTTAGAGTAAACACTATATTTTCCAGCTATCACAAGGATGTTTCAAGTTGACCTTGAATAGTGAGCATAGCCTCTGATTTCCGCCCCTCTGCCTCAAAGCGATATTTCCCAGCTGAGTCCTCAGAGCAGTTGTGGATGATCAGTTTGTGGGTGGCCCCATCTTTTATAATAGAAGTATCCTCTGTGGAGTCCAGCTAAAGTGGAACAAACAAACAAACAAATAAATAATAACAATTTTCATGTCACCACCTTGAAAAATATCATACAAAGGATTGATTTTCATTGTTTTAACGTCAGTGAATCAAACAATGGAGTTCAGTGTATTACAGTATGTCCTGATACAAGAGCTCACCTTCTGTCCATCCTTGTACCAAACACCCTTGCAGTCCTCACTGCTCAGCACACAGCTCAGCTCAGCTGATTCCCCCTTGTTAGCAGTGGTGTCTGATAATCCACTGGTGAAATAAGTTCCTGTATCTGAGGTACAGTAAGCCAGAAAGCATTGATGAATTTCTGAACAAAAGTCATGTCATACAGTCCTACAGAGAAAAAACAGTGGCCTCTGTATACAAAAACGGAATAAAAAATAGAACCATGATTCTTTAGACTAGAGGTATCAAACTCAAATACACATTGGGCTGGAATAAGTAATACTACTAATAAAAAACTGGGTCCAAGCCATGGACTGGACATATTATTTCATTTTTCATTCTTAATCCGAAAGTGGCTTTGGCTTATTATCTATTCTACTATTGCAATAAGATTAGCATTTATTTATAACAGTCCTGAACTTGCCCTTGGTTTTACACTTTTCAGGGAAAGAATCAGGTAGCAAATAGTTTAGCACTAGTATGGTATGCTAGGCTAATTCAGGTGACAATGACAAAAAACTGAGGCTGCTGACTCAATGAAGTTTCTTTGTTCACTGCTTCACAATTACGATTCTAGAGCAGGTAGTCGGTACATGGCTCACACTTGTGGGCCTCGACTGATGTAATACCAATGCAGCAGCAATGCATTGTGGTACTTGCAGTATTAATGGTGCATGCAAAACACAAGTGGGCCAATTCTGGTAGACATTAGACATTATTTGGTGGGTCATATGGAATTACATCCAGGCCAGATTTGGCTCACGAGCCTTGAGTTTGACAGGTGTGTTTTAGCCTATAGGTAATACAGTACATCAGTCTTTGTGGGACCTAAAGTACAGTATGCTGGAAAACAAACTGTTCATAGCTCTACACTGATCCTACAAAACTGAGATGCTATAATCCATATGAGCTAGTTTTGAGTTCCTTGTTTGTCACATTTCAACTTTTGACTTAGTTCTGTTATTTCATGCTATCATATTACATGTCGAAAAGAATACAAAACAACATTTATGTATTACAGTGGCAAGCAACATCCAGACCAAGCCATGTGACAAAAACAAGAGGCACAACGGGGAAAAAAAAAACCAAAAACAAGAAAAACCCCATAAAAACACAATATATTTACTAGAAAACAAATGAGCTTTTCTGGAAATGGACAGAGGACATTTCCATGTGAAACTGGTATTCTTTTTATTTTCTAAAACTATCTAATAATGTCTAAAATGATTTCTGTTAAAATTAATGTTTTGTGTGTTACATCTTTCTAATAATGAGTGTAAAATCCATGATGTAATAACATGATGCTTGTGAGTTTTTATGTACAGGCCATTTGAAGAGGATTAATTTTTTTTGATAGTTTTTGAATTTCACATTCCAAGAATTTCCCTCACACACAATGGAGAGTCTAATAGTCTCGATGCAATACAATATCTAGGGCTGTCCCAAACTGAGAATATCCATTGCTGAATGCTGACTACTTTCACATGAAGCTACAGAGCTGGATGTTACTACTTAATTAATATTTTACTGTAATTACTTCTGGCAAGGAGGTAAAATCAGTGATCCAGAACATGATCTGGAATTTATATTGTCTGTGACCACATGGCCTTAGCGGAGGTCTGTGCTCTTGCTTTTGTAGTTTTTTAATTCACATAGCTAGATTAAAATTCAAGCATATAACCTCTAAGTCATAAATACTGTACAATAATGATATATTTTCAATTACTTTTTTTAAAAGGATATGCTTCTCTGAGGACCACGTACATTTTGAGTAATATCTTTCTCCTGTGTTGAATTCACATCATTTAACTTAACTTGCTTAACACGGCAAACACAAAATACTTTGGCGACTTGATAGTTTCCATTAAAGCGGTATTCGGCAAGTCTATGAAATGCTGAGACTTTAGGAAAAAAAAATCTAAACGATACACCTTCTGGTACCTCCCCCAGTCTCTACTATGCTTGTGAATGGTCTCTGAAACCCCTCCCTCTCTGTAGCTAGATAGTGCACGTTGTAAGCGGCTTGTTTACAAGCTGTGATTGACAGGCAGCTATCCCTCCCTCCGAACCTGATTAGTGGAACATTACAGGGAGCGCTGGATTTTTGCAAACACAATTACAGGCTTTAGATGGAGCTAGAGAATTTGTGTTGTGCTACTTGTGCTACTTCAAGAATATCATGACAGTTTTATCAAATTCGACTAAAACAGAGTTGCCAAATGCAGCTTTCACTAATTAATTAAATAAAATAAATAAAATCCATGAAAGTCGATAATCTATTTAACTTACTGAATGCTATGACTGATCAGTTTGCCGGCACGAATGGGACAGCCCAAACATCGTGGTTTTGCATCAGCAATCTTAATTGGGACATGCGATAGACAGCCTTTCAGATCACTTACCAAAGCAGGTTAAATGAGTGTCAGGAAGTGCCACAGACTCCCTACATAGTTCAAAGTGATGCACCAATAAAAACAAAAATAAAACAATATAATTTTGTAAAAAATAATAATAAATAAAAATGATCAAGATATCAGAATATATATTAGCTCCTATGCTCAGATGTTATTTGCTGGTATAACACAAAGTATAAGCCTATTAATTATACTGGACAAATATTAATACCTGCAACTAAAGACTACAAAAATGGACTGAAAAAGGTAATAAAAATGTTATTGTTCAAAACTATTAACACTACTGCATATTGTTGTCGACAGTGTCTGCAATTAAAAAAAGAATTTTAATTGGTGAAACATTATCTGCTAGCATTTTAAGTGGGTTGTTATATTAAAAAAACCTCACTATATCAACATCCACTTATTGATAATAAAATACTTTATCTTACAGTAATTTATGCTATTTCCTATTTCTTTCTTTCATTCATTTTGTTAATGGATGGAAGCCCATGTTTACACATGTTTAGTCTGTATTTCATAGTAATTGCAGAGAAACTGCTAGCTCATGTATTGGTACCGGTACAATACTGTAATACGTTAACATGTGTGGACACTTATGTGAATTCATCAGGTGAAGAAATTAATTTAATAGCTGCACTGAAAGATACAATGTTTCTCCTATAAAAACAATCAATCGATCAATGAATCGATAACAATGTCATACACCTATTAATACTCTGGCCCAAAATTCAACTTGGGGTTCCTTATACAGTCAATATGAGCATGTATGTAGTATGTCTGTAATTAAATTAACAGAGGAAGAAATACAACTGAACTGAAATACTAAAATAATCTTCCTTTCCTAATTTCAATAGTCACACACAAGTAAGTATGCCACTAATATATTTATATAAAACCCACTATGCTTAAAATTAGAGAAAACTTGTAGATTCTAGTTAAATTTTGTGTAGACAGACAGGGGCCACATGGACGCAAGAAAGAGCACAGCCCACACAGGAAACAGATTTTGAGGGTGATAGTTAACTTCCTCTCTGCTAATGTTAATTTGACAATGAGGATAACAGAATACAGCTTTACATGCTGGTCAAATGATGACTTTAGGTCCTTTAATTATGCATACCTATTATGGTGTCAGGTACAAGATTGCCTGTCTTGTTGCGCTTGTTTTTGCCATCCCCTGATCCATCTCCATCACCAGAACCATCACCTCCTTTCCCATCTTTTCCAGAACCATCACCACCTGAACCATCACCATATTTTCCAGATCCATCTCCAAGTCCGGACCCATCACCCAAACCTGAACCATCTCCATCTTTTCCAGAACCATCTCTTCCAGAACCATCTCTTCCAGAACCATCTCCTCCAGAACCATCTCCTGCTCCACCAGCTGCCGCCGCCGCCGCAGCAGCAGCAGCAGCAGCCGCAGCCGCTGCTGCATCTCTCTCTGCCTGAGCTCTTCTTTTGGCCTCCAGATCATCTTTCTCCTTCTGGAGCCTGGCCCTCTCTGCTGCAAGTCTTGCAAGTCTTGCTGCTTCATCATCATCTTCACCACTTCCTTTGCCTTTTCGCCGGTTGGGATCCTCTGAATTGCAGAGCGAAAAAAAAAAGAGATGATCTCTGATATGATATCAATATGGCTGGCATGCCAATTTGATACTGATAACTGATAAAAAAAGAGGTAGCCTATTCCTTCTAGTCATTAATGATATACAAAACATGAACTTAAATATACTGGGGTAATTCCATGGAAAGAACACTTTTTTGTCACATCCAAGAAATACAACCTTACGGTATCCATTCAATTTTCTGGTAACATTTTACTTGATGGGTGAATACACAGCACATTCATAGCAACTGTCATAAATTGTTCACAATGTATTCATGACTGTTTCATAACACATGACTATTCATACCCAACAATTGGGTTTCATGAACTTCTTACGGCGTTTATTTCTAATGTTACTTTACAATAAATATTGTGAAGTATTTATAATCACACCTAAGTCCACCGCTAAGAAATAAACTACATAGAGATGACACTAGAACGGTTACACAATCCCCTTTGAGCGTGGGCAAAGTAGCAAAATATTATAATGACCTCAAAGTGGCATTATTTTTTATGAAACATTTAAATTAGCCTACATGATTACTCATGATCATTGATCAGTGTATGTAACATTTTCACACTAAGGACATCAATGCTGCTTTGAGACCATTGGACTGGAGCAAGCATAATTTGCTGTTATGAATCTATCATGTACGCACCTGTCAAGTAAAGTGTTACAATTCTTTAAGTTCTGAACCTAAAAATGAGAAAATCCTAAAAATAGAAAATGCTCATTCCAATTGCAGTGGATCATCTACTAAAAACATGACTTTTCTCTACTTCCATGGTAGTCTGAGGAAACGTATTTCCAATTTACATCATTCAGAAGTATGTCCAGCAAATAGATCAAAGAATACAAAAATACTGGTTACTTGATTGACAACCACTTAGTGGGGAGATGTTTGCGGTCAGTTAGACCTTCTTCAGAGATTTTTGTCTGACTGGCAAAAAGGTCTGCTCACTAATAAAGTGTATTCATCTATCAAATAAGCAGTGTGGCACTTTTCATTTTCTTGGACAGATTGTACCCAGGGAAACAGCAGCAAGCACATTCTATATCTACACATCGCGGAAACATATTCAGTAATTCAACAGAGCACAGCCAACTTTCATAAACTTTACTTACCTATAACAACCAGAGATGCTTTACAGGGGACTATACCCGCTATAGCTGTAATGGTGCCCTGATCTTCCAGATCAAGGTCTTTTATTACAAGTTTGTGAGTATGCATGTCTTCTGAAACAGTGATGTCATGTTTTTTTTCGTCTTCCAGTGCAACATCATTTCCATACCACATGATTTTATCTACTGGAGTGGACAGAACACACTCAAATGTGGCTGTCTCTCCCTCCTTGGCTTTGCAGTCTTGGAGGGCGGAGGCAAATTCAACGTCAGGAACTGAAATAAGAAAGCATGATATACTTAGGTACTGGACTTGGTAAAATCAAGAGAACCCGAATAGTGTCGAGTGCTGTAATGTTCACATGCATTTACCTTTGAAAGCAGTTGAGAGTATATTTGCTTCTTCCACATCCACTTGATAAATTCCAGCATCATCTGGGCCAGGATCTTTGATGCTAAATAGATACTTATCACCTTTTTGCTCAAGATTGTGTTTCTTGTCATTATTAGTTCCATAATCAAGCATGATGCCATCCTATGTTGCAAACAAAGATTTTCAACAGAAAACCAAAGTTGTAATCATGAAAAAAACATAATAAGATGTTTAAAAATCATAATTGCCCCCCTTTGTTTTTAGATTTATTCAAAATGAGTACCAGGAGAAAAAAGACTGGTGTTACTAAACTATATCGGCATGTTATCCAAAATGGTGTTTTATCATCAGATGGACCCCATTGGGAGCAATGGTAAAGGGCCTGATGTCGTTGGAATACGGACAATCTGGTGTGATTCTGTGAAGAGCAAGGGTCTCAAATCTATTTCTTGTGTTCTCCAACTTTATGGCAAGCCAAAGGAGATGGTAACGCTTGTATCATTCAGAAAGGGTAGCTTCACCATGTACAGAATGCAGGTGGTGCTAATACCAAGTGTGCTAATAATTGTGGGGTTTGTCACTGACACATCTTATAAGCTGCTTACAAAAAGTTCATCTCACCTTATAGAGGAGCACTTGACTGTTGGGGTCTATGAGCTTCATGTTCACTTCAAACTCTGCCTTTCCATCGGTTCTCACTTCAATCTGTTTTACACTTTCCACTTTCTCAACAACCTAAGTAGCAAGAGACAAACAGTACAAAGGACACACTGTAACTTAATGAGACATCATTACAATACTGTACATTGTTCAGTGAATCCATATGATCCATGGGGAATGACAAGGAATTACACATAGTAAGTATAATAGCAATAGTTTAAAGAGCACCTGTCTATCTTAACATAAGAACTCTTGTCAAAATCAAATCACAACTGCATACCTTTGCCATTTCCTTGTCTCTTTCTGCCTTCATAGTCTTCAGTTTCTTCAGCATCCAACGGAAGTTTGTCACTCCATATTCAACACAAATGCGTTCATAGTCTTTCTTGGGAGCAGACAAGATCAGTTCCCAGAAAGCTGGATCAATGTCTCCCTCAGTGCAGTATTTAGGCTTAGTCTTTCTTCTCACAATTCTGATCAGGTGAAAGGGGGAAAAATGTAATATTTATTGTAGAGCTGGCAAAATGAACACTTTAACTCAAGTGATTAATCCAAAGAATTTACTCAGATTTAAAAAATTAACTCAGATTAATCATGATTGGTATGGTCCCACTTTCATGACATGTATTGTATTCAATTTCAGATAGAAAATAGGGTAACACTTTACTTGACGGGTGAGTACATAACACATTCATAGCAGCTTTCATAAAATGCTCACAAAGCATTCATGACTGTTTCATAAGACATGACTCCACCTTCATACGCAACCCTTCATAAATGTGAAAGTTAGAATGTCGATAACCTATCAAAATAAAAGTCCAGTGGTCTCAAAGCAGCACTGCCATTTATGTTTGTCACCTGATCATGTCACATCTGAATATTTCATGAATATCTTAGGAAGTCTACTTTAAATGTCACTTTACTATACAGGTTGCGAAGTATTCATAATCATTCATCTGAGTTTACCACTGAGAGGTAGGCTTAAAGTACTTTGAGATGACCTTGGAACAGTTGGACATTCCCCTTTTGAATGTGGGCAAGGTATAAAAAAAATGGTAACACTTTACTTGACGGGTGAGTACATAACACATTCATAGCGGGTTTCATAAAATGCTCACAAAGCATTCATGACTGTTTCATAAGACATGACTCCACTTTCATGCCCAACCCTTCATAAATGTGGAAGATAGAATGTCGATAACCTATCAAAATAAAAGTCCAGTGGTCTCAAAGCAGCACTGCCATTTATGTTTGTCACCTGATCATGTCACATCTGAATATTTCATGAATATCTTAGGAAGTCTACTTCAAATGTCACTTTACTATACAGGTTGCGAAGTATTCATAATCATTCATCCGAGTTTACCACTGAGAGGTAAACTAGAGCTGACCAGTATTTGTGGACCCTGACGTATCTGATGTTACATATTCAGGTAACAGATTTTAAAAAGAAATAGATAAATAAATAAATTAATTAATTAGAAGAATCACGCTTGCTCCTGTCCAATGGTCCCAAAGAAGCATTGAAGTCCTTGATTTAAACCTGTTACCTGATCAAGTCAAATCAGAGTAATGGACAAATACAGTATCAGATCATGAGCAAGCATCTAATTTAAATGTTTCATCAAAAAATATCTCACCTTGGGGTAATTATAATATTTTGGTAACACTTTACTTGATGGGGGAGGACATACTGTAGCACATTCATAGCAGTGGTCATAAATTGCTCACAAAGCATTCACTACTGTTTCATAAGACTTTACTTCACATTCATATCCAACCCTTCAAAAATGTGGAAGACAGTTTGGTAATATATGCAAAGTCCAATGATCTCCTCATCATATCACACTGGGTATGCATATTTAGTCATGTCTTTTGAAACAGTCATGAATATTTAGTGAACCATTTATGACCGCTGCTATGAATGTGTTACCTACTCACCAGCTGAGTAAAGTGTTACCAAACTAGTAAAGATGACAGTAAGATGACATAGTTACTCTGTTTTTTTAAGAAGTGACCGGAAATCCACTGGTTCAGTCTTTTGAGCTGGAATGAATGACATAGAAACAAACATGAACAGGTATTGGTCTTTATGTTGCATTTAACATTTCAAAATACATATAATAATTCCTATTTCATAATCATTGCCAACGTCCATTCTACAAATTCAACAAGTAATACAACCCCAAATCCAAAAAAGATGTGACACTGTAAGCAAGCTTTCAGCTGCTTCCACACTGCCCCAACAAAATGCCATTCATTCTCTCAAAGGGATTTACCCTCTCAGAACCGGAACATTCCAAATGCTAATTAGCCTACGTCAGTTTTGACTGTACATGTCCGTTGACGGACAACGGTGGGCGTGTCTGACGGAAGGGGAGTCAATTTTGATTGGTTTACGGATCCATTTCCACCTGAAAAGTTGAAAAATTTGGGACGGACGGACCCACAATGCATTTCGCGAAAAGCTCCATGCAAAGTCAATGGGATCCGTCGATGTGTACAGTCTGAAACAGGGGTTAGACACATACAAAATCACAGAGGTGGCTTGAAAACACACAAGAATAATTTGCTTAATTTGCTTTATTAAAGCCCCCAATTGCTAGCCTGGCAGGCCATCCTATATCATTGAAATGTATAGTCTGGCATGCAGGGGCAATACACAAAAGGATAGGTTTGGTAATAAAAAAGAAAAAAGAAAATGGGATTGTATTACGGTCCGTGTACCTTCAGTTCATTAGATTTCCGCTCGGAAATGAAAATCAGGAATAAAAAAACGGGTCTTTTGCTGACAACAAATATAACTTTCTGAAAAGGGCCTGAAATCTATATTGGTATTTTTTTGAGTTTTCATTTTCCCATTTCTTGAGCATGGCAATCGCAGAAGTAGATGCATGGGCTTTAAATTGATATGCATATTGTTTTGCTGTTTTACCTGCTACACGAAAACTGATTCACAGAAAATGACAACAAAAAAACGGAAAACAGTCCTTTTCCCATTTTTACGCATTGAAAATGCAGTGGTTTTTTTATTTTTGGACTTTTGTGTCCGATTTGAAAATCAAATGAACAGAGGGTACACTGACCTATTACCTATCAGTGGTAAGCAACAACATGGTTTGTGTAAACATACCAACTGGCGGTTTCTTCTTAAATGCAACTGCAAAAAGACAAAAGATGACTTAATAAAAATTATTGAGAGCATGCTTAAAATTTTCACATGCATTAGCTTACATACATTTAGAAAAAGTGAAGATATAACTTGCTCACCTTCAATAACATTCAGAGTGGCAGTACACACAGCTCTCGCATAAATATTTGCAGCAAAGAATCTGTAAGTGTCTGCATCTTCTACTGAAACATTGATGATCTGTCATGGTGAACAAGACACTAATATCAAAAACCCTGAACTCTATTGGTCTTCCTCTGTGACACATTATGAGAATCTGGTTGACTTCAACAAGGAGCTCTGTTGTGGTCATGTAGTGGTGTCAATAGTGAGAAAAACAGCCTACACTGACTTATTCTCCACTCAACACGGGATATGACTGCAGTAGTTGGGAGACGTGTAGCTGAAATACACTTCATTCGAATTTGAGACTAAACAAAGACCAAATTAAAGCTGTATTCGGCAACTCTTTTAAAGTCAAATTTCATAGAATTGTCACGTTATTCTGGAAGTAGTACATGAAAAAGGAGCGTAGTAGAGACTGGGAGAGGGACCAGAGAGTTGTATGATTTTGATTTTTTTTCTCGGAATTACGTAGACTTGCCAAATACAGCTTTAAAACAGAATATATGCTCGTCGCATTATTTTTCATTTCACATGTGGTAAAAATAATTGAAATTACATTTCTCACTATCCCATCGGTGGACACAATCTAAGACAAGTCTATTACCACATGGGGTTGGGACAGAAAGAGGTCGCAGCAGCACAAGCCACCTTTGTAAGGCCTACATGAGGAAAGTCGAGGAGAAAAACTGTCATATGCAATTGTGTGTCTTCATAAGGAATCGGTTCACAGGCCAGGCAATTCTAATGAAAATTAAAACATGTTAGGAGACTGTGACGGAGTACCGTCACTACGGTTGAGTATGCGCTCTGACTGCCATACCAACGAGCCTGGCTCTTTGGCGTTGCGGTCAAGTTGCACGTTTAGCACCCCGGAGACCCGGGTTCGAGACCAGGCGGGGTCACTGTTCTCTCCCTTCGCTACAGAGACAAAGGCATGTTTAAAGCAAGAGCATTACTCCGTTTTGACGGCAGTCTGTGACCAAAAAAACAGAGTCAAAGTCTTTTTTAAAGGAGTCAGTCCCTGTTCTTTGAGGCTACTGAGCACTATCAATAGGTGTCAGAACACAGCGCTTGGTAGGCCTCCATCGTAACCCAAATATGCTAACAGATGTGGGCATATGAAAACAAAACTTTGCCCTTTTCAGTTAGTGTTGGCTGCCGTTTTGCTATGTGGTCTGTGTTGCACGAAATTCGCTCACTGTCATACCTATTGACATTTTAACATTAAACTCTGATAACCTCAAAAGGAAGGCTCTGCACACTTATATCCATGCAAAACAGTCTGTATTTATCCTGATTAGGAAAATTTCCTACATAATTCCTACATAATTCTACATAATTATAAGCACTGTACAACTGCAATCAATCACCCACTGTTGTTGGCAGACATCAATCACCCATTAGTGTTTGTGGAAAAAACTAGAAAAGCGTTCAGAGAGCGCAGACCTCCGCCAAGGCAATGTGGCCACAGATGGTGTTCTGGATCACCGATTACCATCAAAACCGAATCAGTTGTTACTCATCCCAATACACACGTTGTCAGAAAACTTCATCCAAATCCATGCAGTACTTTTCGAGTTATCTTGTACACAGACAGACACACAGACACACACACACACACGCCGGCGAAAACATAACCTCCTTGGCAGAGGTAAAAAATGTACTATACCTATACAATATACAGTTTCGGTTTCCATGCCCCATTCAGTTAACAGTAGCACTAGTTGTTTCAGTTTCCATGCCCCATTCGATTAACACTAGAACTATCTGTTTCAGTTTCCATGCCCCATTAAGTAACACTAACGGCTGTTTCAGACTGTACATGTCCGTTGACGGATCCCATTGACTTTGCATGGAGCTTTCACGAAATGCATAGTGGATCCGTCCGTCCCAACGGCTCCGTTGCATCCGTCGAAAAGTTGAGACAGATCCGTCAACTAATCAGAATTGATTCCCCCTCCGCCAAACACGCCCTCCGTCGTCCGTCAACGGACATGTGCAGTCTGAAACGGACATGTGCAGTCTGTTTCACTCTCTGCATTGGTCAACTTCAAGCAACAGAGCTATGTTTCGATTCACTCTTGATAATTCCTTTACATAACTAAAGCTGTTAAAGGAAAATACCGGAGTGAATTCAAGCATAGCCCTATTTAAAGAGCTTGCTAAAATGGAACAAAATAATTTGGTACAGCACAGACCGAACGCGAACGCAGAAGCGAACAGAAACTTTAAACTGAATCAATGGGACCTGACTGTTGGAAACCGAAAGTAAGATCTGAGGTTACATTGACTCAAAGTGCTTCGCGTTCGTGTTAGGTCTATGCTGTTTGAAATTCTTTCATTTCATGCGAAATATATTGCTGTTAGAAGGCTCGTGCAGCAGGGCTATGCTTACCGTAATTTCCCGACTATTAGCCGCGGCTTATACATTGATTTTGCAAAATTTCTTCCGCTATGAGGTTAAAACAGGGGGGCAGTTAATATGGAGTTAATATGTTTGTTTTTTTTAACTTGCCTAAAACACTGTCCTGCGGCTTATAGACAATGCGGCTTATATGCGGGAAATTACTGTAAACTATTTTCCTTTAGGCCTTTAATGATTAAATCATACATTTTTTCACCTCAAAACGGTATTCACCAATCTTGTCATCATAACGAGCATTGTATTTTTCTTGATTAGTGGTATCTCCACGGTTTCGAGACCATGTAACATTCGGAGCTGGTTCTCCTGACACAATCGCTCTAAAGAAGACTGTTTTACCTGAAATATAATGAATTTGAAAACACATACATTTTTCCAGAAAAACTGAGAAAATATCTAAATCATTGACTTTTACAGGAATTATTTCACTCATTACATGATATATACACACTAAAAAGGAATTTTAAATAAGCCTACAAAACTATATGTAATTTGTATATTTCAAACAACAACAAAAACAACAGTTAATCTATCTAGAGGGGCATGATTAAAGTAAACAAAAACAAACAAAGAAAGAAAAGTTTTCATAATTCACAACAGATTTTTCCACTGACTGTCTCATTTTCACCTGTGAAAATTTCTTACCCTCTGGAGTAGTTATGGCAAAGGGCTTGCGTGTGAAATCTGGAGTGGTACAATCCTTTGGAATCTCTTCCACAAACTGTGTGATCATAACACCGGGCACCCTGGACCGCTTTCTTATTTGCACTAGATCAATAAACAGGAAACAATATATTACCACATAATATCAACATTTTTGTCTGATATGACTCATGAAACATAAGAAACAAAACATTCAAAACACTTGTATATGGGCAACTCCATAAAAAGGCCTTGAATTTTTCTGACTAAACCCCCCCGTTTCAGTTTCTGAGATATGGCTCTTCAAAAGCTGGAAATTGCAGTTTTTCATAAGCACCACATTTTTTTTAACCCCTCTCCTCTCCTAATGCAACAGGCCTTCCCACCATTGAAGACTTCTTCATCAAAACAAACCCAGATTATTTTTCTGAAGCAGCAAAATAGTCAGTTTTTTTTTCTCATGTGATCAAAAATGTGCAAAACTCACATTTTCAGAACTCAACACTTATATAGTTCAGGAGTAAAAGAACACATTGGAAAAAATTTTAGACTATTTAGACTAAAAATTTTCTATTTTGAAGCTGTGAGCCCTCAAAGTCGGCCAAAATGGTGTATTTTCATAAAAATGTCAATTTTATTGCTTATTTTTGAGGGTAAGGCAAAATGTAAACTCAACTTTTCTCTTTACTTGCAATAGTATGCCACTTGTCCCCTCAGGACATGTCTACATTTTCAAAATTTAGGTTTGTTTTTTATGAGCCTCCTGGAAGGACAATATTGGGTGTAAGCAATATTTCTCTGTTTGAAGGATCACAGTGCCATCCTGAAAACAGGCTAAAAGTGTTAAATCCAAGTATTCCTTATTAGTGGTCCCTTAATGTGACACACTATTACAAGTAAAGAGAAAAGTTGAGTTTGCATTTTTATGAAAAAACACTATTTTGGCCAAATATGTGAATAAAATACAAATAGAGCCTATGTATAAAATGTGTTCTCTTATATATACTGTATATATGTAGGGTTCTGAAATTTTGAGTTTACATTTTTGATCATATGAGAACAAAAAATGACTTTTTTTTGTCGCTTCAGAAAAATAATCTGGGTTCGTTCTGATGAATACGTTTTCTAATGGTGGGAAGAACTGTCATTTCAATGTGATATTAGACAACTACATTGGGTACATCAAGAGTTTGGTGTGGAATTGGACATATGGAATTGCCCATATGTCATCAGAAATATTACAGTGCAACTGCATCTTCAACTTAATTTGCCTTTATATGATGAAACACATTACTTAGCGTCAATATTGACAAAATAGTCTCCCAGCCCATTTTGATTACTTTTTAAGTGAAGTTGGTAGTGTTGGTGAGTGCAGTTACCCTTTAATATTCTCATGCTCTTGTTATTTTTCATTCTTCCTTGCTGTTAATGAAAATGGTGCATGTAACATAAATTTAAAGAAAACACCAGAGGGTGCCATATCATTAGGACAGCAAGAAAATAATGAAACATTGACAGGGGCATCGCCAGGGGAAAGGTTTTATGATGGTTCTATGGGCCTAGCAATCAATGACAGGGGCCCCAGAGAACATTTTATAATCTTTGTTTCAGGGGTGCAAAATTATTCTCTGTCATATGGCGCAAATAATTCTCCTGGTGCCCTTGCCTGCTCATGTGACACAACGCATACACATAGGTACAGTATCTCCAGTTACTGATAAGAAATTAGTATAACCTCTTCGTCATCATCATTTGGACCAGAAATAACAAAACAAGAGTGCAAGAGTATTAAAATTATATAAGAAAGTACATTCACAGAAGAGGAAGACATAACTAGATCAAATACAGTATATCATCATTCATGATCATTCACTGCCCAAGGCCGCATCTTCATTTAGCATTCCACCAGGTCAGAGGTCGGTTAGATCAGGGCTCAAACACACACAATTAAGACTTCCAAGACTGTATGTCACTTCAGGATACAGAGGTTGTGGAAAAGGTGGATGCACAAGTTTCAGAAGTCAACAACATTGCCACATACCACATAGCAAGCAACACGTAATATGATCACGAGTGAGAAGTGTTTTGCACTTCCTGCTATGGTTTGTGTTACATAGTTTGCTGGATGTATTATCCCGATTGACATCTTTAGGAACTATATCTTGTGAATGTGGCGAATCTGAGAATGTGAAGATGAATTTATATTGTCGGTGCAAACATGAAAAGAGCCTAATGCCGAAGAGACAAATATAACTAACAGCTATATAATAGCAACTATATTGATTGACCATCAATTACCATCTATGAACATACTGTTTAAGTTTAAGCAGTTTAAAGACACTTGTTAAAATGTTGATGGGCATGTATTCAATGGAACTGTGAAAAAAAAGTTTATGGTGAACAAAAGTTTATGGTGAACACCAGTCTTGTGAGGCAACAGCATTTTGCATTGACCATGATACTCTGGTACAAGCTTCCTGTGGTCATCCCATAAAAAAAAATCAACAAAACAAAACAAACATTGGCGGTCATAAGTTTACAAAAGACATAACTAAGTATAACTGCGAAAAGTGAAAAGAACTTCCCAAACAAGTATATCCACCTTTTCTTCAAGGACAGTATTAGTGTTTCACAAAAACAGATCAGAACAGAATATTCTCCTCAGGTGTTAGGCCTATAAAGAATATTTCTTTGTGTGTGGGGGCGAAATGTGGTGAACGCATGCACTTTTGAAGGACAACTTCAGTCAATTTCAACAATAGCTCTATTGCGAGACTTGCCAGCACTCTAGACTGAAGCTACACCTTACACCTTACAATAAAGCACTGTTGATATGACTACAAATGACTAAAAAAATGGTTTAAACAGTGAGTTTGTGCAAGCAGCCACATATCATTTGTGTACAGTTCTTATGTGATTGCTTGCACATACTCACTGTTTTAACCATTTTTTTGTGGTTTTCGGTAATGGCAAGTCCCAGTAGCTTTAGCAATAGAGTTCTTGTTGAAATTGACTGAATTTAATTAAAAGACCGACGAACATAACACATACGTTTACCAACCTACCTGCACCAGGGGGCAAGTCCTCGTCATCTGATAATGCACATGGAGGCACATGAAAGGAGGTGAGACAGTGAAGTTATGACACCAAGCTGACATTAGCTAACTACACATGGGCACTACTGTATGTGTCTAAGAAGCAAGAATGGACAGAATGACTGACCGTGAATTAGCCAAGAGGGAGCTACAGTACACAGACATCAACAAGGGGCCTATAAATGCTATAAATGTAAACATCAAAGCAAACAGCACAGCAGCATCCAAGGGAAAGGCCCATAATGACTGGGCCTTTTGAATACAGTGGACAATCATGGAAATAAATCAATCTTCTGATTCCTCCAATAAATTGTATCTTCAAAAAGACTTGCAGAAATGGTTCTTTCAAGATTAGAATCTTCAGACTGATGAGGAGGTACAAAGAAATACCAAAATAAAGGAAGTTATTGTCTCTGTTTTAGTTGTTCACTGCAAGGAAATGTTCTAGTGGTATAGCCATCGACTCATATCCTTAATATCACTGTGTCAATAGACTTGGATTGTAAGAAAATAATAGACTATCTGTTAGATGAATTAAGCAATATTACTTTGTTGGGCTTGTTTTGTGATATGTACATGTTTACAAAAATCCACTCTGTGTGAAGTTTAACTGTAGTCTTCCCACAGCTCCGACGATTCTCCTTCATCAAACAACGAACAACTTCCATCTTCAAATCTCCATAGAATCTTCTCTCACAGACTAGGCCTACATTTTTGCACTTTCACAATTTAAATTGTAGTACATTCAAAAACGAACCAGCAACAGCCCACAAAGGTAAAGTGTTGATATTTTCTAAATACAGATCAATATTGTGGATATAAATTAATTGTTAAAATCACCGGTAAAAATCAGAATATTTCTTTGTGTGTGGGGGCAAAATGTGGTGAAAGCATGCACTTTTGAAGGACAACTTCAGTCAATTTCAACGATAGCTCTATTACTGAAGCTACTCGAGACTTGCCAGCACTGAAGACTGAAGCTACACCTTAACACCATCAACATACACCTTACAATAAAGCGCCGTTGATATGACTACAAATGACTAAAAAAATGGTTTAAACAGTGAGTTTGTGCAAGCAGCCACATATCATTTGTGTACAGTTCTTATCTGATTGCTTGCACAAACTCACCGTTTTAACCATTTTTTGTGGTTTTCGGTAATGGCAAGTCCCACAAGCTTTAGCAATAGTGCTCTTGTTGAAATTGACCGAATGTAATTAAAAGACTGACAAACATAACACATACGTTTACCAACCTACCTGCACCAAAGGACAAGTCCTCGTCATCTGATAATGCACATGGAGGCACATGAAAGGAGGTGAGACAGTGAAGTTATGACACCAAGCTGACATTAGCTAACTACACATGGGCACTACTGTATGTGTCTAAAAAGCAAGAATGGACAGAATGACTGACCGTGAATTAGCCAAGAGGGAGCTACAGTACACAGACATCAACAAGGGGCCTATAAGGGTGATTCTACCGAATTGGTGCAAATTCACAGTTGTGAACTTCTTGAAAAAAAAACCTATTTATTCTTTCAGTTTTGCTTGCATATATTAAGCCCTATCTAAGGTATATAGTTCTAATGTTGGGACACTTTAGAATCATAATGTGCTTTTTATACAGGTTCTGAAACATTTGTCTCGCCACAAATATGTCACTACCGAAACACAATAATATATAATATAATAATAATTAGGTTCAAAATAACTTTTTAGATATCACATTAATATGCTTTTTAGAATTTAATTAGCATGTTTTCACAATTTTGTCAAGGGTATTTATAGCCTAAGTTTGATCTGGTTTCTAAATTCTAATTTGTAATATTTAGAATACTGGATTTCTCCATAAAATGCATAATTGGTTACATAAAAATCATACCTCAGGATTCAATAGATAAAAATATATATATTTTAACACTGTATCATAAACTTTAAATAAATCACTTTTTATATTGTATTTTGGCCAAAAACATGTCTTGTTTTGGTTGTGACGGCACAGTTTCGGTTGTGACATGGTGTTTCGGTCGTGACCGGAATGTTTTATTTGCCAGCATTATAAATAATAACTTAGAAATATATTGTCACCACGTATATTACAAATAGGCTACATTCAATTGCTAATATCCTTAAAGAACAGATCAAACTGTGTAGTCTACCAATGATATCTAATTTTCAAGAGTTACTAGAGCAATATCTGTCCAAAGTATGCTCTCTATCTGGTAGCCTAGTTACATGATGTAGGTATGTCTACTCTGTTACCAACTGGTATAGATGTTCTCACAGCATGATCATGTAATGTCACGGATACAGTATATCTTGTAATGCACCACAGGCCCACTCATCATTGGAACCCCACACTTTTGTACTACTAAGAGCATTAACTATGTCTTTAGATCCAATAACAAGTTTTATTGTCCTTCCTTTAACCAAACTAATTCCAAATTAGGCTGGCCTTCTAATAGGCCTTTTCTTACCCAATATCAACAAATCCCTACTACAGTACATCTCATATCTCTATAAGAAAGATACAGGGAGTTAGTAGGGAAATATATCAGACATGACCCGTACTTGATGAAAATGTCAGAATTTTTTTAAGAGCGGAAAGATTTGCCAACAATCGAGGCTGTGGGCATAATGGACAATTTCCTTAGGTACTCAATAGTAACCCTTTCCCTACTCTTGGTTAGACCTTTTATAACATCCAAAAACGGCACAAAACACTGTGCTTTCAATGGCTCTAGCTCCAGGTTGCCCATCAGCTAAGGTTCGCGCACTTAGAAAAATACGGAAGAACGCTTTGAAAAATAAGTTAGTGACGTCAAGTGATACCCAGCCATTATATCATGAAAAGATCTAATTAATGCCATATGGTTTTTATACCAAAAGTCTTTTACAATAACTTTTAGATGGCTGGGACAGCAATTTACACGAATTTGGTAGAATCGCCCATAAATGCTATAAATGTAAACATCAAAGCAAACAGCACAGCAGCAGCCAAGGGAAAGGCCCATAATGACTGGGCCTTTTGAATACAGTGGACAATCATGGAAATAAATGAATCTTCTGGTTCCTCCAATAAATTTTATCTTCAAAAAGACTTGCAGAAATGGTTCTTTCAAGATTAGAATCTTCAGACTGATGAGGAGGTACAAACAAGTACCAAAATACATGAAGTTATTGTCTTTGTTATAGTTGTTCACTGCAAGGAAATGTTCTGGTGGTATAGCCATCGACTCATATCCTTAATATCAATGTGGAACTTGTTTTGTGATATGTACATGTTTACAGAAATCCACTCTGTGTGAAGTTTAACTGTAGTCTTCCCACAGCTCCGATGATTCACTTTCATCAAACAATGAGCAACTTCCATCTTCAAATCTCCATAGAATCTTCTCTCAAGGACTAGGCCTACATTTTTGCACTTTCACAATTTAAATTGTAATACATTCAAAAATGAATCAGCAACAGCTCACAAAGGTAAATAGTGTTGATATGTTCTAAATACAGATCAATACTGTGGATATAAATTAATTGTCAAAATCACCAATTGCTCTAAAAATCCTACTTTGCATTAGATTGGATTCCAAATGATCCATTTTCTTCTCAAACTCTCACAGTCCAGAGTTATAAGAATCAAGGTTGTCATTGCAAAGATAATACTTAGGCTACATTAAATACCAACCATAATAATAATAATAATAATAATAATAATAATAATAATTTTAACGTGTCTGGTCAACACTGAAAATTCAAATAATATTATTAATAAATAATGTATTACAAATCATTGTTTATTTTATAGGCTAGTTTACAATGTAAAAGCAGCAGGCTACATAATATTGTACTTACTTGGCCCTGCAGGGGCTGGGTCTGGTATTCCTGGCATCTTCTTTATTTACCTCTCCAAAAGTAAGTGCAAAGGGTTCTCCTGAAAAAGAAGCAAACTTGTCACTATGTGTGTATTCACTGTGTATTCAGACGCTCTGCAAGTTTCAAATCATAAAAAAACAAACCAACCACAACAAGGCCTATACCATATCCTATACATAAACCATATATCCTATCCATAATATATTGTTCCCTATGTTATACTAATTTCCTAATGCAATTTACCTTTTAAATAATATGTCATCAAATAGACACAATTTCACTGAATTTGTGTGTGTGTGCGACATTTTCTTGTATAATAACTTATAAGAACCACTCATCTTTATAAAAGTAAATATATAAATATTCTATGTACTGTATGTATGTAGACTATGTATGTATGTATGTCGCCTATCTAACAATCTATACTCAATATGTACTCATCTGACCATTCATTCAGTTTCTTTACAGTAGCCTACCTGTGCCTTTCCACACCCTGCCAGAATAGGGTACCTCTGACTGATAGAACTTAGGCTACACCTTAACCCAGGGGTAGGCAATTATTTTGGCCGAAGGGCCACATTGGCTTTCAGTCAACTGGTTGATGCCGGCAAATTGTCAACTCTGAAACCAGTAGCCCCACTTTCTTCAGAGGACATGTTAACATACATGGTTAAAAGGAGAGGATTTGTATTTCATGAATAATTCTATTTGATAAATCAGGCCTATAAAGTCACCTTGGCTAAATGAGAATTTATTCTATTTTGGGAAGGCGCCGCAACGGGCCGCATGTGGCCCCTGGGCTAGTTTGCCCAGATGTGCCTAACCCCTACCAGTGCTGTAGGCCTCAAACAGTCCTCCTCTACCACTCCCAAGCCACCAGCAAGGCAGCCTAAACCTATGCTCAGGAGTGTTGACGGCCTAACCAGTAGCCATCGCATGAGGCATTTTGGTGGTAATCTGAATTGGCTCTGTGTGTCCTGGAACAAGCTTTGAGACAGTAAGCATATCGGAGGATGGTGCGGTACTACATCCAGGGACCCATAACTTATGTTGACGTAGCCCCACAGCAACCAGCACGTGACCAGCAACCTCTGTAAGGTGTCCACCAGGAGCAGCTCACCATGAGCGGCAGCCTACTTCATAGACTACACTCCTAAATGTCTCTGACTACACGTGCTCTGTGACAACTTGGCTACTTCAAGAGAAACGTTACCTGTTTGAGGTGCATTCAGCTATACAACTGAACTAGTGCAATGATTAATATTTTCATGAAAAGACTTTGCAATAGGCTAATCCCGCCAGCATGTTCCTGGTGAATGCAGAACTAACCCAGAGAGCAAAGGCCAAACAAAAACAACAACATCAACAACGACAAAGAAGTTTCTGTGAACTCGATTCAAAATGACCTTGATGTTGAGTGGCACTTGCCACGACTGAACACAGGCTCTGCTGTACCTTGGCGCCAAAGATCATTGATACTTCCCTTTGAACTCTACCTGATTCAACTTTAGTTCAGTGTTCAAGCTAATTTACAATCCTTGACTGAACAGAGACAGGTAACGTTAACATCAAAACTTCACTGTTATTCCATCTTACCCTCACTTAAATGTTGACCAGTTTCGCCTCATGTGGTTGCCTGCTTTAGCTTGGCTTGCTTAGCTGTATGTGTGACTCCAGGCGTGCTAGTAGCTAGCTTCTGTGCAGTACCATAATATTGTTAAGATATTGTCACCATTGTCTGCTTTGGCTGTCCACTGTTCTTTCGATGTGCCAGAGGTTGATAACCATACTGGGTTTAAAGGGGAAGTTCACGTTTTAGCATGTTTTGCCCCTTTTCTGGATGAAATAGAAAATACAGCCAAAATACAGCTAGCATTAAAATGCAGGCTAGTAGCTACATGGGTAACTCCATAGATATCATCCACCTTCTCATCTCTGATAATGTCAGGGTAGGCTACTTCAGATGATTTTTATTCCTTTATTTTTATTTCACCAGGGTAGTCACATTGAGACAGTAACGTTAGTCACTTTTTCAAGTGAGCCCTAGCCAAGAAAGGCAGCACATGTGATCCTAATAGCAGAAAAACACAATTAGACATGGAAAGTAAAAACACAATATAAAACAATAGCATTAAGTATTGTTTACGGTCCTGTCCCATATCTTATTATTGCCAGCTTTGATAACACAGCTTAGCCTGACATAGCTCGACCATAATACTAAGCACAGCTGGCATATGCTTTTTTTTTTTGTCATCGCCACTATACAATACACCATTAGCTGTAACTGAGCCAGGTAGCTTGGGGTCAACCAGAGACATATTTTGACTCAGTCAAAGACACAGTAGCTACCATGCGTTACAGGTGGATGCATGGCTAGCCCTAGTTAAAAATCATGAAGTCGGATGAAGATAACGTTACTGTATATAGCCTACCATTTATTATAGGCTAACTGTTCCGTCTGGCTCATTTTAAAACAATACATGAAAGGCGGGTTTGAAGTTAAGCAGTTGAGAAAGTGTATGGGGGGGGGGGGTGAAGCAGTGATTATGAGTAGTTTGTAAAGTGTGAAGTGTCCGGGGTGCCACTAAAAATGGAAAGAGGAACTGGGAAGTGCCAGGTGCAGTCGCCCTGGTTTGGCCCCCACAATGCAGACCAGGGACCTAGCATGTTGGCCAACAGAAGACAGGGCAGCATAGTAATTCAATTATGGCTATGGCCTAATTAAAGACAGATATATATTAGCAATTTTTGATTGACTTGATTGCAGAATAATTAACCTACACTGAACACACAGTTAAGTTGTAGGCTGCCTGTTATGGCGGTGCCTGGGGAGCAGTGAGGGTAAGATGCCTTGATCAAGGTCACTTCAGCCAAGGTCCACTGGGGTCAAACCAAACCTTTGGTTTCAAGCCTGAAGCCGTAGTGGGAAAGAATATACCCAGCGCTATGTCAAAATTCTTACTGACTGTGTCGCATTACAGGTCAACAACTGTGGCACACATATGAAATATTTTGGCCAGAAAAAAAGTTAGGCGAGTACAAAAGCTTATGAAAAAACATCTAAAACACCCATTTAATTTAATTAATGAAGTGATGTGGTCCACTTCTGATCACCAAGTGAAAAAAAAGCAAGCCAGCACATCCGTCTTTGAAGATATGGCTGACGGCTTCCCAAAGATGTGATCATTAAGTCGCGTTTCTGTGATGTGCTGTTACTTTGCTGTGGATTTGTGTCCTGTGCAGGTGTGTCGTCTTTGCATCACTATTTATAAAGTCGAGGTGTGTTGATGTCATTGTTACTAGGCCTTGTATGCTGTGTTGTCCTAGTTTGATGTTGCTGTTTTTAGTGATTTTGTAGTAGGCCTAGCTTGTATATTGTTGATCTTGTTTTATCGTATGTTTGTTTGTTTTTAAGCCTACTGCCCAGAGACCACGTATGTAAATTAGCTCTAGCTGGTGTGGAATTTGTTCTATGCATGGCCCCTGTCAAATAAATTGATAAACTAAACTAAACTAAACTAATAGGGTATCTTACTGTAGGCTACATTGCCAGTAATGTGTTCTAACGTTCTAGCAAGCTAGCTGTAGGCCTACTGCTTTTAGGGGTTGGTATTTTGGATGCCTTTGAGCTTGAACACATTTCAACTAAAGCTCATGGCTGCTTTAATTTATTATGAGATATCCAGGGAGACAGCTGTCCCTTCCCATTAATTCTTGCGCTTGTACACACCCATTTAAGGGATTGGTTTTCAGTGTAGGTCTAAGCCTCGGCTAGAATGTTGTAGAAGGTATCAGACCATTGTAACATCACTCAGCAGCTTTAGATTAATCACACACAGTTTTACAAATCACCCCACCCAATGAAAGGACAGACAGCAAGGGAACACCAGGCAGCTTGACTGTGGTCTGGGGAAATTGCCGTCATCTGTGGTGATCATAACCCACAGTACGTGACATGGCCAGAGTGATGCTGTTATTTATACTGGAGTCTCCATGGTCTAGACGTGACTGTCACAGATCACTGACAAGCAAGGGAGATGTAAAGGTTGAAGAGGTAGTTATCCTCCTCGCAGGACATGTTTCTGTGTGTCTTAGCTGTTGCTATATCAGATCTCAAGGATTTGTCACCATTTCTAGATCAGTCTGTTGACAGGCTGCAAAATGTTCTTCGTTGATAGATTAGAATGTGTCTTTGGCATCGTTGGCTTTGGTTTTCCTTGTCATGTAGTCTATGTTGAATATGTTGTACAGTTTCTTTCTTATCTTTTTTTTTTTCAAAAATAATTTTGACACCTCTTAGGCTATTCATACTCAAGTAGAATTATTAGGCATAGGCTTGTCATCAATCAAGAAATGTCTAGCATACTGTATTAACGTAATCTGCCCAAATTGTATGCTAGTTGTCATTTCTACATCATGGTACCGTAATACTTAAGTTTGAGATTTAAAGAAACAGCTACTTTCAGAATATGGATAGCCTAACTTTGCCTATTTTTTTTTTTTTTTTTGAACAATGTCAATAGTACCACTGCAAGGCAAGTTACGCATCATTTAGCTATTTAGGCCTTGTGAGTGCAAACATGGAATGTGAAATTCAATCTTGTAGTCATATTTTCCCAATTACTCTGGAGTCAACCGGGTGTGCCAGTAACAGTCTGGCTCCCATTCTGGTCGTAAGACTGAGGCAGTACATCTTCCCAAAGAATCTGATGTTGACATGCTTTAAGTAAATCACATGCTGTTCTCATTCTAACCCTTTCCTTGAAAGGTCTCAGCAGAGAAGATCTTTTTTAAAAAGAGAAAAAGAAAATCTGTCAGATATTTCTGAGATTTGGTGTTTTTTCTTACGGATGTGTAAGCCTATAGTAATAGTATTCAAATGGTTTCATGAAAATAAGAAAATAATGTTTTAAATGAAATGTAGCCTAAGTGGAATGATAGGATAATTACGTTTGGGAAATCAGACAGTGATACTGATAGTAATTTGAGTTTCTATTTTGCTGTAAATGCTGGACCATGATTAAATTCACGATGGACCAAAATGCAGAACTTTACCATTAGTGCTTTGTATAGGCTTGACCTTCAAAACCTCACGCTTTAACCAATAAAAGATATATTAAGAGTTTAATCTGATCCTCATAGCATCTGAGGTAACGCAAAACCGATAGTAAACACATTTACGGTGTTTGAGGCTTCACAAGATCCTTAGCAATGCTTTTCCAAGCTGCGGGGGGGCCATCTCCCTCATACAGTGTTTGATAGGTCACATACCTCATGAAACTATAGCCCTCCTATTGACCACATATCACCCTGTCAATCAATGTTCAGTTTTGGATGTTACCTCAGTAAAATACTCATGGGATTGGTTCATTCACCAAATGCTTTTATTTATAGACTTGTGAGCATAGTGACTACAGACTCTAATGAGCAGAGATGAAGGAGTGCTAAGTCTCATAAATTAACATAGCAGCTATTGTTGGAGTGACAGCCGGCTGAGAAAATGCCTATGTGCAGCTTTGACAGCCTCTGGAAGACAAATGTTTACGGTTTGACTTCCTCACAGTGTCCTATTCATCTGGCAGAGGTGTTGAGGCATGATGTATGGCCATGATTGTCTCATGTCATTCCACGTTGAACCAAACAAATAAAACAACAAACAAGTAAAAATGACCACTAACAATATTTATATATTATGTAGGCTAACCAGATGGTAGTTTTAATGCAGAAATGTTTTAAAGTTAGGCTATACATTTTTGTTTTCTCAGATCATCACCTCTACAGTCAGGTGTCCTGCAGACCATTGACTTCAAAATGAGTGAGTTGTGTCTAAGCACCTCTTCATGTAATACGGAAATGAAACTTGCCACTTCTTTTCACCGTGCACATATCTTGTTTATACCGTCTGTGGCGCACATCCAGTGTTCATTTGTAATTTCCGACAAATGCATATCAGCTACAAATCAAGTACTGAATCTTCTACTAAAGGCCCAATCTGAGGTGGAGTGCTACATCTTTTTGATAGATATGTATTCTTTTTTACAGACATCTCTATATTTAGCCAAAAAAAATGTCAGTGACAATTTCCATTAACTGTAACTCTGAACAACTAAAACAACTTAGCTTTATCATGATGTTTCAAGTTTAAGTCAAGTTTAGCTTCAAAAATTCTCAAAATTATAATATATGTGCATGGTTATAGCTAGATGCTGTATAAGGTCATCTCATCCTTACGGACTACGTTATGATACAGTTAACCTCTATAATTAATTATTTTTTAATTTATTATAAATATGCAGTTTTATCCATACACTGGAATAGTTTTGAAAGTTTTCTTAAAATGTTGTTAATGCAAGATACACACACAATATATTTTTAAGTGTACCTCATAGTCGTCAGTAAAAATACCACCAGGAACACATTTAAAAGAGAGTTTAAATTGGCATATACCGCTCAGTTAAAATTAAAAGCCTGAGTTCTGACCCACACTCCACATCCAGATGTGCAGTAGGCAGTGCCTTTCCGTTCATGCAGAGATAAAAAGCAAGTGCAAGCCACTCACCTGTAGGTCGCAGGGGTCTTCCTTCCTTCCTTTAGTTCTATCTTCTTCAATGTTTAGAACGCTATCTCCTGGATTGTGATACAGCCTGCCCCTTTTGTTAGGCAATAAAACATTTTTGCAACGAAAGGAAACCCTACCTTCGTGCAGATGGGATCCATCAGCTGTCACATCGTGACTTTTATTTAAGTGTGGCACACATTGGCAGAGGGACGGAGGAGGGGATCCTGCCCACAGTCTTAGGCGTTCAGATGACTGAGAATCTATGCGTCATGTTGCGTCTTCTGAAAATGAATGCTCCAGTGTTGTTGCTGTCTGTATGAAATCAAGTCGATGTTGCTGCCCAGTTGTTTGATGCCTACTTCCAAAGTGTTTTTTGAGCAGTTTTTTTTTTCTTGTGTTTTTACATAGGTTTACATGTGTTTTTACATCTAGGTATCAAACTTAAAGATCCAAATCGATAAGGATCAAAAGATTAAATGTTTTTATTTTTTCCCTTCAGTAAATCTGGAGAGCAGAGGATAGGCTACTGCTGTGTTGGGTTTAAGAAGCCTTTGGCTGGACCTCATAGGAACTAGGAACATGATCACTGCATCTTAACTTTTATTGAACAGTTAATCTGAAGTAGATTTTTAATGTGGCATTTACTGTGACCGTTTGCTACTGGCATTGGTTAACTATGATGCCTCTCACTGGGAGGTTGTTCTTCACTAGATGAGACTCTGTTTTGGAGAGGCGGTTCTTATTTTCTCAGCAGCTTGTGATGAAAATTTCAAGGTCAGCATCTTTCTTCACCTTCTGATAAGTCACTTATGTTCTGGTTCGCTGCTGTATTCATTTTCAAATCCACCCCAGATTAATTTTAACCTGAGGCAGGAGGTACTCATGTGAGTTTAAAACGCATAGGTCAGTGTGCGTGGTTAAGAAGCCAGTGCCAACTCGCCCATTTTTGGGGACTGTCAGTTGGGCCCTCGAGACTCATATGTAAGGACATTGGCATGATAACTGGTCTCTGGACAAACAAAAATATCACCCCTGACCTAAACCCAGGGCTGTAGACGGTGGCGCTGCATCCCTACTGGATAGTAAATCTACAGTTGTCACTTGTGAATGTCAAGAACCTCTATAAAATGGCAAGTGAACTGGTCAGGATTCCAAACGCTGAGTGGAAGTGTGCTGTCAAACTGTTGTGGCTATGGAAAGTGTTACATTGCGCTCGTTTGCAGTACACAGTTTACTTTTTTCATGTTTTTAGAAACCCTTACTCTGCTTAATTTCTTTCTAAACTTGATGATTTTGATGTTGTGGAAGGACTAAAGAGGCAAAATGTTGACTGTTCTACACATGGTTTGCAACATGTTACAATGTCTTTTCCAGTCACTAGCATCCCCTTGTGGCAAGATGCTATATTGAAAAAATCACCTCATACTCTAGAACTCCTCACACTCAGTCTGTTCTATGCAGATCTAATTGAAGTAATTCCTGAGGATTTAGACAAAATCATCCTGATGGGGATTTGTTCTTTGTTGATACTCTGACTACATTATTCCTTATATGCAAAAGAGGACACATTAGTGATACATTTATAGATATAGATATTTATTGAGCAACAAGAAAAGGCAATACTCCAGGCAACATTAATATGAAAACCGTTCAAAACAGTTCTAGCCTATGTCTTCTGCAGTAGTGTGTCAGTATTGCCTACTGCTATATTTGCTAAATTATGGCCCTTCAACCATGATTTATTGTAGGCTTGGGGTGATATTTAGGGCAATGCAATGAAAATGTACACTTGACATTCGTCTGCTAACGGTCAAGCGGAGCCAGACAGACTTTCATTGACACACAGGATGTGTGATGTTACTGGAGCTGTGCAGCAGAGGGCTCCTGCTGTGCAGATGGCTACTGGTCGCGTGATAAGAAACAGAACCGGTCACGTCTTAGGCTACTGTACCTCTAGGCCTGCATGTAATTCAGTGTGACAAGTATGACAACTTCTTCTATAGTTGGGAAATGTGGGAGTGTTCACTTGTATGTATGATATATTAGAGCCTGGTACTGGCCAAGCACAGTTATGTTGGATGCTTGACTCATAGTATTGTTAATGTGAATTTAATTTAGCTTAAGCAGCTGGATTCTACAACCTAGATGTTCTACAAGATTTTCCTGTGCATTTTCTGCTAATGCCACTCTGAGCCCTCTAACAGGGCTATGGGTTGAAAATGGGTAGTTTTCCTTTAAGTCAGTATGTCTCATCTCTAAACTATCCCTTTAGGCCAGGGGTGGGCAGTTATTTTGGCTGAAGGGCCACATTAGATTTTAGATATTGACTGATGGGCCGGTTGTTAACAGTCAACCTGTTGATGGGGGTTGATACCAGTAAATTTGCAAGTCTCAAACCAGTAACCCCACTTTTTTGAGAGATCAATTTAACATAGGGTTTAAAGGGGGGTTTGGATAACTGGTCTATAATCTATCTCCCCTTGGCTAAATGAGAAATTATTCTTTATTTGGAAGGCTCCACAGACCACATTACCGGTTAGTTTGCCCACCTCTCTTATAGGCCTAGGTATCCAATAATGCTTTGCCGGCATGATGGCTATGTTATGGGTAATTGTAACAACAACAACAACAACAACAACAACAACAATAATAATGGTCAAATATGTATGTTTTTATTATAGTCCATTACGATTTATTGTTTTGTTTTACTTCATAATGACATTCAAATA
Organism: Sardinella longiceps; assembly: GCA_027497455.2. NCBI lineage: Eukaryota > Metazoa > Chordata > Actinopteri > Clupeiformes > Clupeidae > Sardinella > Sardinella longiceps. The sequence goes on along the minus strand of JAODXP020000013.1, from coordinate 6,140,118 downwards.
GCTTAGCAGTTTGATAGAGATTACTTGGAAATTATTATAAAAACAATTGAATTTTTGTATATTTTTTAAATAAAGTTTTGCATCTGAGCTGTTCATATTTTATTTTATCACCTTGGATAAAAGTTTGCCAGTACATAAACATAAGCTAAAATAATTATTTTGCTAACGTAAGATGTTTTAAGAATATTTGGTTGCATGCCTTGCACAGTCTCTTCAGGGACTTTCAAAAGCAACCTATTAGCCTACTGTCTATTGTAGTAAATGTGCATGACCATAGTTTGAGTTTGCACTGTCTAGACTGCTTATGTAAAATGTTAGTACAATATAGCTCTATGTAGAGTGACTTGATATTGGACACATTCTAAATTTCATTCAACATATACACTGTACACTTAGCTGAAAAATAAATGGAAAATTTCCATTTAAAAGTTTGATAATTGACTCTCTTGCGATCCAAAAACTGATTATTAATTTGTCATGCAAATTTACTCTCTTGCTATAGGCCTCGACACATCCTTGCCACTGCTGGACTTGTGGTGTGGATCAATCTGATAATAAAAAGAAAAAGACAAAAAAAGATAGATTATTATTTTTAGTTCATGTAGCCTAAATAGCTACACCATGCAAAAATAACCATGTGTAAGTATTAGGAAGTATGCTATTACACTTAACTTGAACTTAAAGGGGAGCACCAGCACGTCCAGCATTCATTACATTGATAGAAGTTGTTCAAAAAATGAACTAGGCCGAGACATCACAGTTAGCAGTGAGCCTGCCAATGCAGCTAGCAGGTGAAGTCTATAGGGCAACTTTCTAACTGGGCTAACCATGCATGCTGTTTTGTTTGTAACACTCGTGGCTATGTTGCACAGGTGGTAAACTTAGTTTGTATCCTTTTCAGACTCACAGGGTCTCAATTTGTTTTGATGTTGTGAAAGTTGCCCTATAGACTTCGCTTGCTAGATGTATTGGCAGGCTCGCTGCTCTGTGATATCGCAGCTTACTGTAGGCAACAAGGATTTGTTTCATTTTGACAGTACTCAACGACTTCTAGCTATGTAATGAATGCTGTACGTGCCGGTGTTCCCCTTTAAAATACAACCCCTCAGAGATACCTTTCTTTGTACATTGAAGCTAAAACCAAAAAGGGCTTAGCCGAATTGAAGCATGCAATGCCATACAATACAATTATAAATGCCATCTCCATAATTCTTTGCCATTTTAGATACATATACAGTAATATTAGTAGGTCTACCTGTGACCTTGACATTAGTGGAACACTCCGCCATGCCAAGTCCGTTGATTGCCACCACCTTGTATTCCCCGCTGTCACCTGGGCTTACTTTAAGGATGTACATGGAACAGATCCCACGGGCATTGGTGATGTAGTAGTTTTTGTCGCGGTTGATACAGATGCCATTTAGGTACCAAAAGACATAGGGTGCTGGACAACCACGGACAGCACACGTCATGAGGCACTTATAACCTCTTGGTGGAGTATGGACTTTCAGAGGCACCAGAATAGATGGAGGTCTCTCTAAGGACACTGACCCTTGGACTTTTTTTGGTGGTGCAACTAAAAGGGAAAGTGATGGATGAAAAATTAGTGACAAATTATCTTGCATTGTGGTTCTGGTTCTCCATAATAAAAACGGTGTAAATATCTATGAAATAATATTAAAATGATGTGATTGTTCTAGTAATATAATCATCATCATGACCACAACTGTAATAATTCATGTTCATATGTGTTGGCAAAGTCACCTTTGTTGCTATTAACACCCCAGGTGGGTGAATTAGATGGATCTGACAGACCCATATCATTCTTGGCGTAGACACGGAAATGGTACTCTCTCCCAGATTTTATGGTTGTAGTGAAGGTGTGGCAGAACAAGCGATCTGCAATGGTTCGCCAGACACGGGTGTCGGACTCGTATTCAGCTACCATGTAGTGCAGACGGTCATCTCGCTCCTCGTCAGGAGACGGTTCCCAGGTTATAATTACTTTCCCATGGACAACTTGTTCTAATGCCACTGGACCAGGTGGTTTAGGCTCATCTAGGTTGTGGGATAGAGAGACATTGGCCTGATTATTAGGAGTTATCTAACTTAACTGTGATGGTTTTATGCATAAAAGTATAGAGTTCTGTACCTGTATACAGGTGCGTCTGTTTCTTTGTCCTTTCTTACCTGTAACTCTAACCTCAATTTCAAATGTGGTAGTGCCACTGGAGTTCTTGGCCACAATGGTGTAGAATCCGGTGTCTGAGTATTTTGAGGAAGGAATCATCAGAGTAGACGACCCTTCAGTATTAATGATCTTGACCCAGGGAGAGACTTTTTCATCATCTTTCAGCCAGGTGATATCAGGCTGAGGCTCAGCCTATAGTAGCAAAGAAAACATTGTGTATGTTTTACTTGCTTGTAGCGTAATGACAGCACATTGCTGTTCGACAAATTACAAGTGAGACTAGTTCCCTGCTTCCATTTATTTTGGCACTTGAAATATGGAAATACTAGGCTATACACATTGTGACTGACTGCTCTACTCTGTGTATAGCTATGGATATTCAAGACAAAGGTGTCTTTGATATCCACCAGCTGTATTCCCTGTGACAGTTACTTGCCAAGTCATTCCACTGTTACGCAATGTATGCATCTTGTATATTTCTAGGTTGTTAAACTAGGAAAGTTGGGTAAACAGTCTAGCCTACATTCTTACCTCATAATTAATCTTGATTCTAAGGGAATTTCCCTCTCTTATGACCATGAAATCATCTACATGTTTGAACTGTGGCTTCACTGAAAACAAACAAACAAACAGACAAAGAAAAATAGCAGATTAAGTGCAACCTAACAAAGGATCATGTGGTTTTAAAATGAATTTTGTACATGGTAGATAAATAAAAAAAGATACAATCAATCTGTCGCCATGCACATTTGAAAAGTCATTTCAATTTAATATTATAGTATTACTTACTTTTGGGGTTTTTTGCTAACACCATTACAGAGGGTGGACTTGGTTCTCCAACCCCTGACTCATTGATGGCTGACACTCTGAACTGATATTCTGATCCCTCAGATATATCTTTGGCAGCATACTTCAGGCCTGTAAGGGAATAAGAGAATGTGAGAAAATACTGGCAGATGCATCATTCCTGTATGATCAAATTCATGGGTTTGATAGAAAATAGACAATGATTTTAAAGGAAGTATGCAAATATTCATAGCATTGTATTAAAATAACAGTTGACAGATATGATCAACTTGAGGATTTATGCCAATTCACTAACAAGGCTGGCAGGGTCCTATACAGGTGGAGGGTAAAAGAGGAAGAAGCCCACACTCACAGACTACACTCATAGCAACAAAACATAAAGAATATGAAACCATTTTTTGTATGAAAAATGTATTTGTATCCAAGCGTAAAAACAAAAACAAAAAAACAGAACAACAAAAAAAAGGTTTTCGACTATATTAAACTTCAACCAGTCAATATCTGAAAGCTAGGAAGGCCTGTGTAGGCCAGTGTAGTAGCTTTGGCTAAAATATTTTGATCACACCTGTATGCCGTCACAGTTCTCTGACCAAAGTTCATACTTTTCATACTTCTCCAGCTTGTTCCATGCAGTTGTTTTCTGCCTCATTATGATCTGGCCACTTGGCTTGTCGTACTTGATAGTGACAAATTTCACCATAGTTAAGGTGGAGTCGGTGACATATTCTGCTTCAAGAAGGTTTATTTTTTTGGTTGCTGACTGTTAATGGTGTGGTGAGTAGCTTTGCTGTTCCACATTGTAATAAGGAGCAGACTCTGGCAGGGTTGAAGGGGGCATGGCTGCTGTGGTCTTACGGCATGGCCGTCTTGTTACACACATGTTCCCCATATTGTTCTACTTGGATTGCAGTTTCTTTGGATGAGAGTAGGGACACAGAGAACTTGCGTACTATATTGCCTGTACAGTATTTCCTCAAATAAAAGAGAGACCACTGAGTTTATGTGGATTATTCCAACCACTAGACACATTGTTTAAGGAAGCAAGCCATCAAGCCAACCAAGTGATATCATGTAACCATTATAATTATCTCAGGAGGCACCTTGCCATTGGGGTTGGGCGATATGGACTTAAAAGTATATCACGATATTTTCTGTTTTTTTATCACGATATCGATAACTGACAATAAAAAGTATATTAGGCCTACAGTTTAACACAGGGTTCATACAGGTGCCTGAAACCCTTGAAAATGTTTTAAATGTTGCCTTTTCAAGGTTTAGAAAGACACTTCTTGAAAATGTTGTACAGGTAATCAATTGTAAATTAATTGTTGCCTATAAATATTCACCTGACAGAGTTGTTTGTGTAGGCTATTCGGTGGATGGAAATATAAAATGATGATCCTAAATGAAAAAGTGTATGTTCTACCTGACAAATGTGCCACTGCGTGAGTGCGTGACCACGCCTCTCCCAAACTCACTTGGATTCAGAAATTGTCCATGACAATGCATGTCAGACGCGTGTACAACGCAAGCAGCAGATAGACCGATGTGATTTTTTTACAGGGCGGTTTTCAACATAATAGATTATCAGCAGCAATGTTGTCACAGACGAGAGCCTACAGTTGACATAGAAAATCATTTTCAAAGTGCCAGAACCACCCCTTTTAGATCGCTAGGTCAGCATTGAGTCAGATTGCGTCTATTTGTGCTTCCATTTGCGCTCAGATAATCAACATGTCCGTAACCGTAACGGAGAAAGAATAAGCAATTCTTCCCGCGTATCACAGGCTATAGGCCTTCTGTGAGTAACGTATTTGTGAAGAGAAAAAAAACGTGTTCAATTTATGTGTGCATAGGCTACACCAGTCTATACAACGACTCCACTTCAGTTCGCTCCATCTCTCCATAGGCTTTAGGTTAGGCTACGGCAGCTACTTCCATACCTGCACTCAAACAGTAACGTATTTGTGAAGAGAGAAAAAAAAACGTGTTCAATATACAGTATGTGCGCATACACCAGTCTATGCAACGACTTTACTTCAGTTCGCTCCATCTCTCCACTGACCAAAGTTTGCCTGCCTTTATTGATGCTGCCCTGACATCGCGGCAAGAAACCTTGAAACTGTGATTTGACATTGAATGTTTAGCAGCTTGAAACTACTTGCAACTACGTGAAAACTTTGAAACACACCGCTGCGGTTGTCTCGTGTTGTCTTAAATCTTCGGTCTGAATTTGAATAGGCTTTAGGTTAGGTTGCGCCAGCTACTTCCATAGCTGCACTCAAACAGCTTGAGCTGAAGGCATGGGCGGGGCTTGGTGAGGCTGCGAGTGAGCGCGTTGCATATGCATAGGCCGTTTCTACTAAGCTTCATTAGATGCTAACAAAACATTTTCTGGACTTTCTGAGCCTATCGTTTTTCCCGATATGACAAAATTCTCATTGTGGGAAATAAAAATTCCGATATACCGCAGACGATAATATATCGCACAACCCTACTTGCCATGGACACATCAGACACTTATTGAGTTGTAATCCTTGATTAATGATTTGCTGGGAGCCCACAGAGCCTCTCATCATGTCTCACATGTCTATGTGGTTTGTATAGCTCAGGGCCTCTCTATGGTTTAAAATGGCGATTTGGCCACTTAGTGATATGCACCCGGAAGCTATTACTAGGATGCGGTCTTCTCCAGTCTCCACAAACTTTTCAACATTCTGCTCCCTGGCATTCAACATTCAAACTTTTCATATCGTTGCAATGTACATGCGGCCCTTATCATACCGGATTTCTCTTTAAGCTTGCAAAGCATAGTTTTCACTGAAGGACCTTCATGTTGTTATGCAAAATTTTTCTTGAGATATCGAATCAGCCTTAGCTGGTAATTCCAGTTGTAATGATATTTCTAGAACCTCTAATATGGATCTGCTAGACATGTGACATGCAGGATTACACAGGATTATGCATATTAGCCTCTTCAAAACAGCATTCTTCACTTGCACTTCATGCCCAAGTCGTTATCTGTGCTCTAGCATATTGATGTGTCAAAAGGCTTGTTTTTTGACGTTGTTGTCTTGTTGTCTTGATTAGTTGTAGGTGTAGAATTGCTGAAGAGTTGTGAAGGGATAAAGTTTCAGGACGTGCGATACTAGATGCTGGTGCCACAGTGTCATCCTTTTACATAAAGCAAATCCTCAAGAGAGAGAGAGGGGTTAGATTCATAATCAAATCAATTTCACTTTTTTCTTTTCTGTTCAGAACTCGGCTCTTGACCATGCCCTGGACAGTGGAGATGTTGTAGCTTCCTTGTTAAGGTTGTTCCTGCTCCAGAAATTTACCATACCGCGTCATACCAGTGTCATGACTCCTGTTTTACGGACTGAATGCATTTTCTCAGAACATTATGGCATACATTATTTTGCACAGGCATGAGCAATGGTCATTGCTAATACCCAATTACTGCATTTTACATTGAAAATCTATCAAGTCTTTGTTTTCATTGGTCTCATTCAATGTGCCCTTTATTATCAGGGATTAAATTGGGATGGATTATTAAATTGGGGCTCTATCAGGGGCCCACCAGTATACTTGGCTCAGCCTCTGTGCCGGGGCTCAGCCGCTGATAGCCCTGGCTCACTTTAGCCTCTGCTTATTATAAAGGTCACACAAACATCAGTCCACTATTCGTTATCCACCCATAAATACAAAGATTGTACTGTGTATCATACAAATCAGAGACAGCTCAGTTTAGTTCACCACAGTTTTTGTTCTCAGATACCTTCAATTGGCTCAGTTGCTGGGTTTAAAGCAATCCACTGGTTTGTGTCTTTCTTGCGTTTTTCCACTTGGTATCCAATAATTTTTGATCCCCCATCATTGGCTGGAGGTTCCCATGCCAAATTGATGCAGTTCTTGAAAGCACTTTCGATCTTTGGTGCGTCCGGTGCACCTGGGAACACTTTGGGGAAAAAAGGGATGTGATGTACATTTATCCAGCTTTAGCATTATCAGGGTCTGTAAGGTCATCCTTAGAAGTACGTTTGTTTGCCGTAACAGGTAGGCCTAGATATTTTTTGTTTAGACAGTAGTAATCCAAAACATTTTGGTAGGTCAGTGAGTGCTCCTGCTGCTACAGGTTGGTGAGTGCTCTGCATGACATTCCCGGCTGGTCTTATTACATGCATCTCGAACTTGAACACACAACATTAGCACACATCTGTTATGAAAAGCTACCGGAATAGGCCTGCATGGTTTCAGGTGAGCTTTTAAATGTTCATGTATTCACAACAGTTAGAGGCATTAGCACGTTGAGTTCCTTATCCTTGGTTGCAATTTCAATCGAAGTTTTGAGCCTATACTCATCTTGTCTGTGAAATATAGCCTAGCCCTGTGGCCTAGCTGACTAGCATCTGAACTTGTTGAAGCACGTTCCTGATTTCTTGACATCAGAGAGAGAGAGTTGCGATACTCTTTGATGTTCCACCATGCATTCTGTAGCCCATCGCTCTGCATGACTACTGCGTCACTGTACACCTATCCAGCATTCAAAGTTGCTGGTTCTCGTAAACTTTTCTTTTCATCAAAGTAACTCAAAAGGAAAATTATGCATTTAAATGTATTTAGCTTATATGGCGATTTGAGGGGAAAAAAACTAGTTCCCTTGGTTGCTTTGCAATATTATAGTCGGCAAGTCGGCTGAAAAGACTGAAAAAAAAAAAAAAAATCGGTAACAAGAGTAACTCTAATTTAATTAAACCATTGTTACAGACAAGGAAGTATACAGGGCTCTAGAGTGCGACCAAATTTCTCAATGGTGCGACTTAAGAAAATCAGAGGTCGCACCGGTACGACCAGCCGTTTGCGGGAGGCAAATGTTTGCATAGAAACTCCGATTGAGGAGGCTCCTCCCTCCCCGGTGCAGGCAGCAGCAACAAAGTCATCAGACAAGTCCGAGATCATTATCGAGTTTAACGTTGCCTACTACGATAGTTCAGATCGAAATAATTATTCAGAGGAAAAAATGTTTTGAACGTACAGTACATCCAACCTATAGTCCAGGAGCCCAGGGGGGTCAACCTAGTTGGGAAGGTTACCAATTTTTATGGGTACTATGATGTCTGGCATGGTCCCCAGATAGAGGAACGGAACGTCTGCCGGGTTCCCTCTGGTGGGTGTGGCCAGGAGGGGTGTCAAACTGGCACCCTAAAAATGGGCTAGATCAGTTGGTGAGGTTACCACTTGAAACCTGTTGCAAATTGTTTGTCATGGTCCCCTGATTGAGGAATGGCCACTGCCAGACATTTTTGTTGGTGGGCGGGGCTTGCCAGACATCATTAACTGGAGAGGGAAAAAATGGGCTAGATCAGCTGGTGAGGTTACCACTTGAAACCTGTTGTAAATTGTTCATCATAGTCCCCTGGTAGGGAAATGACCACTGCCAGACATTTTTAGTGGTGGGTTACCCCCGGCAGACGCCCCCATATGATGACACCCCCCCAAAATGGGCTAGATCAGCTGGTGGGGTTACTGGTTGAATCCTGTTAAAAATTGTTCATCATGGTCCCCTGATAGAGAAATGACCACTGCCAGACATTTTTGTTGGTGGGTTACCCCTGGCAGACGCCCCCATATGATGACACCCCCAATAATGGGCTAGATCATGCTGGTGGCATTACCGATTGAAACCTGTTAAAAATCGTTCTTCATGGTCCCCTGATTGAGGAATGGCACCTGCCAGACATTTTTGTTGGTGGGTTACTCCCACTAGACCCCCATTGTGAACACACCTTCTTGTGAAGTCGCCTGCAAGTGCCAGAGGTATATCCCCGAAACGGCCCAGACTTTGGATTAGCATACAAAGCGACATTGGAGACATCCAAAATATAATCAGTTCATGTATTATGGAGCGTAAGCACACAAGATTTATTGCAAAAAAAGGCTGTCCATCTAGAAAGTGTTGGTCTTGAAATGTAACCAGTTCCTGCACTTAATATGGAGTGTTTGCAACATACAAGGTTTGGAGTAAATCCAAGTATTTGTTGAAAAGTAATGGGCTAAATATAAAGTTGCCCGTGTTTTAAGTCGGCCATCTTAAAAGCCTTGGCCTCCGAAATCAAATCTTTTCATGTACCAATAATAGAGCATTAGCACACAAAATTTAGTATAGATCCGTCCACCTTTTCAAAAGTTATAGCTTTACACGAAATACCTGTGACAATGGCCAGCGGAAAAAAACATATCTTAACTGTGTCCTGAAAAATGTCCTGAAATTTGAATAAAAATAAATCCATGTTACTTGTCTACCAAGTCAATTATTAATAGTATTTTCGACAACTGACACCACGACTGTTTTTTCTAAAACAAGGGATAAAGGCGCAGATTCTTGCCACATTCCCTTTGTGGGAATCGTTTGGGGCTTAGGTAAACGTTTTATTTATGGAAAGGTTATTGTCAGATGTCTATTTGGTGGCAATATTGAAGTTTTAAAAATGGTCAATATAAAACAATTGTCCTGCATCTAAATGGGGCTATTTTTTCCTGTAGTCCAATCAAAATAAAAGTTTATACAGTAAAGTATCCATGAAAAGTAGATTTTTTTTGCAAGTTTTTCTGTAAATTAATTGTAGTGTGCAAATGAGCTATACTGTACCCATATTACAAATACAAATTGTTGTATTTATGGGTAGTGAAGAGATGAAGAGGGTGGGACTTGTCTCAATTTATATTATATGACATCCTGTGGGAGTATGCTTTTAGAAAAGGTATACTTAAAGGGTAGATTAAATTCATCTTAGTGTCTCAGGCCAAAATGAATTGGCTATACACCAAAGTCACCAGTACCAAGTGATCTATAAATGGATATCAAAGTGAGGAGGGGGGTGGAACCTGTCTTAATTTATATTTTCTGATATCCTGAGGCCTGCTGCTTTCCAAAAAAGTATTACTTATCAAGGTTACTTACTTTTTCCTGCATTCCATAGGCACTTCTGTATGAAAAATGCACAGAATTTTCCATTTTCCCCCCAAATAGGCATAAGGCTGAAAATAAGGAGGGGGTGGGAGGTGGAAAAACAATATTGGTGAAATTCTGAGGGCATAAGCTCTGAGAAAATATGTTCCATGGGGTCTAATATGTTTCCCTTAAATGCCACTGGCATAAATGCCATCAAAACCAGCCCATTTTGAAAAAATCTCATTTATTAATTTTGGGCTTTGTTGTAATGATAGTTCAGGCAAAATCATCAAAATTTTTCGCAGGACTAATTGTAAAAGAATTTTCTTCAGCTTGGATCATTTCTATGAGATGTCCAGAGCAACATACTAAAAGTGCTAAGAAATCCTAGTTGAGGAAATGTAAAAAATAATTGAGGAAAGTAAATTTCCCATTGAAATGAAAGGGATTCGGGTGGATTTTGGAGGAAAATGAACACTACTAATAGCCTGGCCGCCCTCCCTGTGACGTAACAATCAGGCTACACTACTAGTACATTTTGGCCTGAAGCATGAAGGGGAAGCTACTTTCACCATATATCCCATACATTTTCTGAAAGCAAACACCCTCAGAATATTCTATAACATGGTATGGTTTGACATTGAGGTATGCCCCTTCTCATTACAATATATCCCAAAATTAAGAAATTTGGCACAAAATGGGCAATTTTTGGTGACATTTAGGCCAGCGGTGTGTAGGGAAAACATATTAGACCCCATATATGCCCAGGATTTCACCCAAGAAAATTTTCTCACATCCCAGCCACCCCCTTATTTTAAAGCTTATGCCTATTTTGGGGGAAAATGAAAAGAATATGTGCATTTCTTGAACAAAAGTGCCTATGGAATGTATTAGAAAGTAATAAACCTTGAAAAGTAATACTTTTTTGAAAGTCGAGGGCTTCAGGATCTCAGTAAACATAAATTTAGACAAGTTCCACCCCCTCCTCCCCTTGATACCCATTTATAGATCAGCTGGTATTGGTGATTTTGATGTACTGTATAGCTAATGCATTTGGACCTCAGGTATTAAGAAAAAAGTAATCTACCCCTTATGCTATACCTTTCTGAAAGCTTACATCCACAGTGTGGTAAATTGAGACAGGTCCCACCCTCTTCATCTCTTCACTATCCATGTATGTGAGTGTATGCCTTCAGAATTTCACCAATATTTTTCCACCTTCCCACCCTCTTTCTTATTTTCAGGCGTATGCCCATTTTGGGGGAAATGGAAAATTCGGTTTATTTTTCATACAGAAGTGCATATGGAATGTAGGAAAAAGTAATTAACCTTGATAAGTAATACTTTTTTGGAAAGCAGCAGGCCTCAGGATATCAGAAAACATAAATTAAGACAGGTACCATCCCCCTCCTCCTTTTGATATCCATTTAGAGATCACTTGTTACTGATGACTTTGGCGTACAGCCAATTATTCGCTGTAACTTTTGAGAGAGTGGACGGATCTGCACCAAATTTTGTGTGCTAATGCTCTATTATTGGTTCATTAAAGTATTTGATTTCGGAGGCCAAGGCTTTTAAGATGGCCGACTTAAAACATGGGTGACTTTATGTTTGGCCCATTACTTATGAACAAGTGCTTGGATTTACTCCAAACTTTGTATGTTTGCAAACACTCCATATTAAGTGCAGGAACTGATTACATTTTGGGACCAACACTTTCTGGATGGAACAATTACACACAATAAATCTTGTGTGCTTACGCTCTATAATACATGAACTGGTTATATTTGGGATGTCTCCAATGTCGCTTTGTGTGCTAATCCAAAGTCTGGCCCGTTTCAGGGATATACCTCTGGCACTTGCAGGCGACTTCACAAGAAGGTGTGTTCACAATGGGGGTCTAGTGGGAGTAACCCACCAACAAAAATGTCTGGCAGGGGCCATTCCTCAATCAGGGGACCATGAAGAACGGTACCAGATTTCAATCGGTAACGCCACCAGCATGATCTAGCCCATTATTGGGGGTGTCATCATATGGGGGCGTCTGCCGGGGGTAACCCACCAACAAAAATGTCTGGCAGTGGTCATTTCTCTATCAGGGGACCATGATGAACAATTTTTAACAGGATTCAACCAGTAACCCCACCAGCTGATCTAGCCCATTTTGGGGGGGTGTCATCATATGGGGGCGTCTGCCGGGGGTAACCCACCACTAAAAATGTCTGGCAGTGGTCATTTCCCTACCAGGGGACTATGATGAACAATTTACAACAGGTTTCAAGTGGTAACCTCACCAGCTGATCTAGCCCATTTTTTCCCCCTCCAGTTAATGATGTCTGGCAAGCCCCGCCCACCAACAAAAATGTCTGGCAGTGGCCATTCCTCAATCAGGGGACCATGACAAACAATTTGCAACAGGTTTCAAGTGGTAACCTCACCAACTGATCTAGCCCATTTTTTGGGTGCCAGTTTGACACCCCTCCTGGCCACACCCACCAGAGGGAACCCGGCAGACGTTCCGTTCCTCTATCTGGGGACCATGCCAGACATCATAGTACCCATAAAAATTGGTAACCTTCCCAACTAGGTTGACCCCCCTGGGCTCCTGG
>JAODXP020000013.1:5996782-6127459 GCA_027497455.2 Sardinella longiceps | reverse complement strand
GTATACCATCTTAGTTTTGAATTTGCTTACAGTTTATAGTCGCATCACAACCGCATTTACTGTATTGAAACAAAAACCCTTTTAAATGTATGACTTGTGAATAAGTGAGATTGAGAAAAGATAGGCCCATGCTTACCCAGGCTTCCAGCTATGATGGCCTCAGACACCAGAGCTTCCCCAATGCCCTCTTGATTCTCAGCACATATACGGTAAATGTACTTCCTGCCATGTGTGACACCGCGGTCTCTGAAGGTCAGTCGTTCGGCTGAAACGTCTGCCACTTTCTTCCACATTGGCTGACCAACTTGCTGACGCTCTATGATGTAGTTTGTCAGAGCTGAGCCACCATCATCTTTTGGTGGTTTCCACTTAAGCTCAATAATAGAAGATTCAGTTTCAATGTTTTCTGCTGGACCTACCGGTGGCCCTGGCTTGTCTTTTGGGTGGAGGAGGCAAATGCAATTCAGATGTTATTACATGTAAATATTACTTATATACCAGAATAAAAATTTAATGGAAATGGAATTCACTTATTCTTACCTAGCACAATAAGTTGGGAAGTGGCTTCAACAGCACCAAATGGGGATTTGAGTTGAATTTTAATTTTTCCAGTGTCACTGCGTATGCAGTCTTTAATTACAAGACGGCTGTGGTTGGGCTCTCTCTGGATCTTGACGCCGCCTCCATCAGTCAGTGATTTAGAACCTTTGAACCATTTGACTTCAAGGTTGTCTTGTGGGGTGAACTGTATCTTGAAGGAGGCAGTCTGGCCTGCCTTTACAATGACTGGTTTTGCGAACTTAAGTAGACTGTCAGAGTCAAATGCAGGCAAATCTACAAGACAACAATGAGAAGCCTGATGACAATTGTATAGTGTTTGAAATTGATGTAAGGTTAAATAATCTGAAGTCATCCTTAGTTACAGTGTAATGTTTCACCAAGTAGAAATTCTGTAGAATATTTGTCCGTTTTACAATCAGTAATATAGTCTGGGTTAGGGTTAGGGTATGGTCGGTCATTAAAAGAATTTTCCTTACCTCCAACAAACAGAGATGCTTCTGTCTTAATATCTTCAACTTCAAAAGCATATCGCCCAGCATGACCATCTTGAGCACTTTGAATTTTTACTTTATGCTGTGCACCAGCCTTGTTGATTGCCATTCCATCTGTGGTTGTCAACTATAGAGAATATATACAATATTGTACAAAATATACTACAAAATATTTGCTACAAAGATAATTGAACACTCAAACCTGATTTAACATGGTCATGGTTCAATTCAGTTCAGTGCAACCTCACCTGCTGCCCATCTTTGCTCCAAACTCCATCAACTTCACTGCTAAGAGTGCAAGCCAGTTCTGTTGATTTGCCACGAATTGCGTATGTGTCCGATAACATCTTGGTAAAGCTTAGTTTGCCATCTAGATATCATACAAATAAAAAGTGGTAGATGAAGGATTGAGGAAGGGATGGATGAGAGATTGATGAAGGAATGAGTTGGTACAATTTTCGGACAATTGGCTATTGGAATGAGGCATAGAGACAAATCTATTTTCTCATTTTTTCTCATTTATAATTAACAGTTAATCTAACTTTTCCTATTTTACAAGTGCAATTTAAATATGCTAAGCTTGCAAAGCTCACAAAAAAAGAACACCTCTGGAGTTGTCATTATAACACCATTTCATACATCTCTCTTCTCATAGACTATGCTAATCTTGTGCATATTACCTGTATGGTAATTAACATTTGTCAGATTAATGGGAGTTTCTCACAATATTTACCGTTAACATGCCCCTGTTCAACAAATTCAAAACCATAACCCTGCTTGGCTAGATGTTTCCTGTCCTAGCAGCACTAGTATGAACTATATTTTTTTGGTGCTCACCTCCTGAGCCAGTCCCGGCACCTTTATTTTTACCGTCTCCACCTGAACCAGATCCATCTCCAAGTCCGGATCCATCCCCACTGCCTGATCCATCCCCCGATCCAGACCCATCTCCCGATCCAGACCCATCTCCCGACCCAGACCCATCTCCCGACCCAGATCCATCTCCTCCAGACCCAGCTTTAGCGTCTCTCTCTGCCTGAGCCCTTCTCTTGGCCTCGAGTTCATCCCTCTCCCTCTGGAGCCTGGCCAGTCTTGCTGCTTCATCTTCATCACCACTCCCTTTGCCTCTGCGTCGGTTTGGATCCTCTAAATTATAGAAAAGCAGAGGAAAAGACACACATACTGTAGGACATCTTTTCAATGATTTATTTAGATGTAGAAATGTGTACTGAAAACTAACAAATTAAACTAACCAATCTACATCTACATCTAAATCTACATCTTTTTACAGACATATCTTGCCCTACCTGTTCATGGCTTCATGGCTTTTTTTTGTGAAAATTGTCTTACCTATGACAACCAGTGATGCTCTACAGGGGGTTATACCCGCTATAGCAGTAATGGTGCCTTGATCTGTCAGCTCAGCTTCTTTTATTACAAGTTTGTGAGTTAGCTTATCTTCTGAAACAGTGATGTCATATCTTGTTTCGTCTTCCAGTGCAACATCATTTCCATACCACATGATTTTATCAACTGGAGTGGACAGAACACACTCAAATGTGGCCGTCTCGCCTTCTTTAACTTTGCAGTCTTGGATTGCGGAGGCATATTCAACATCAGGAACTGAAATAAGAAAGTAGGATATGAGAGACTTTACTGCTTGACTGACCTTTATTTACTCAGAGAATGGTGTTGAGTTTACCGTTCACATGCACCTACCTTTAAAAGCAGTCGAGAGCACATTTGCATCCTCTACATCCACTTGATAAATTCCAGCATCATCTGGGCCAAGATCTTTGATGCTAAATAGATACTTATTGCCTTTCTGCTCAAGATTATGTTTCTGGTCATTGTTAGTTCCATAATCAATCATGATACCATCCTGCATTTTATAGAAAGGAAGGAAATTGATTTAACAGTATTTAAACTAAACATAATAAATATATGTAGTGCTCAGTAGTTGCTCAATAGTCGCTCAGTTTTTACCAAAGTGTATTGTATCATACTGACTTACCAACATGGTCATAGGAGTTAATTTGGAAAATACAGTTGTTTTGAAATATAATCACAAATACCATATAGCGCCACTTTTCATATTGGTTAGCAATTGGTTAGCACGTTGTCTTTACGAAACTGTAGACATTTTCTGCTTTTTATACGCAAGAAATTGCACAGCTCATGTCTTAATACGTTTCAATAATAAGCTACCTACTGCATGTAAAACAGTAATATATTTATTCATGGGTATTTATTAGTCTATTTATGGGTATTGATATTTATTAGACTATGAATGATCTAGCTTCAGCTGAGGTGTATTAGTCTAGATCTATGTTTTATGTTGCCTGTCTGTGTTAAAGTTAATGCTCTCATGCCCAATACAAATTTCTCTATCTAGAGACAATAATATAATAGACAATAATAAAAAATATCGATTATCGTTTCGGTATTGGCCATAATTAACCAATATTTATTGGTTATCGGTATCGGGGCACGTCTATTGATAAGAATTTAACGAAGCATTGAGGCACAGAATTTACCTCGAACATTGATTTGTTGCCCATTAAAAGTAATGACATAAGCATGACAAGCTAAACAAGCATGATATTTAGTATTGAGAAAACACTTAATTAAAGTCAAATTAATTAAAGTCACTTAATTAAAGTCAAAGTGAACTTAATTGTCAATCAGACTATGTAACAGCAGAAGACCGAAATTGCGTTTCCCCAAACTCCACATGTGCAGTATTTAAAAATCTGACACATAACTAAACATAAAGCCAAACATAGACACACACAATAGACATAAAAGTGCACATAGGCATAAGCAAATTAACACAACATTTAGACAGACAGTGCATGCAAGTTTGGGGTATATTGCTGTAGCGCAATAGTACAAGGGTACAACAATACATCTGTCATCCACTCATCTCTCTCTATCTCTCTCTCTCCCTCACACACACATGTTGTACACACATGTTGTATTATATCATCACTGTATCTGATGCATTCTTAAAGCATTTATGTAAAAACAAACAGACAAACAAACCGAAAAGAATATCTCACCTTAAAAAGGAGCACTTGACTGTTTGGGTCCTTTAGCTGCATGTCAACCTCAAACTCAGCCCTTCCGTCAGTTCTCACTTCAATCTGTTTCACATTGTCCACTTTCTCAACAACCTGAGACAAACCCAGCAAATATGTCAGTCAATTCTCGTGCGCCTGCTGTAACAGGGGTTTCCAACAGTTAGTTCGGGATACCAGTAGCTCACCACCTGCTTATGAGTAGCTCTCCAAAGGGTCACCGGAAATGCAAATAAATCTCATGACATAGCCTAGTCACAGTATTTTTTGTTAAATACATTTTATGGCTTTTTGTCTTTGAAAAAATCAAACTTGAACCCGGGTCCCCAGTTTTATGGTTTGATGCTTCAGCCCACTGACCCACGGCGTCCCCCATAGTGACTGTATTAAATAACATCTCTATCAAAGGAAATTAAAATGTCCTGCCCAGCTACAGTATACTACTCTGGTGATAGAGAGCAGATTAATTTATGTTGGTAGAGGGCACCAGATTTGGCTTTACACAATTAAACAAATTTAAATGACACTCTAGATCTGGGGTGTCAAACATAAGGCCCGGGGTCCGGATGAGGCCCTTTACATCACTTCATGTGGCCTGCCTGAAAAGAATTGTAGGTGTATGTTGCCTGTTTAAAAACAGTTCTAGTGATGCACTTTCTGCATCACAATCCTGGCAACTCCCTATGAGGTGCATCGTAGATCTGCATACCAGCAGGAAAGGGATACAGAATTAAGTGGTGGCTAGAAACATGGGGAAATGTGATTTTTTTTTTTCACCCATGTTTGTGGTCTCGCATGTGAATTTGGCAGGTCAGCCCCCTGAGGAAAATCCCATTGCTCATGTGCCCCTCGACAAAAATGAGTTTGACACCCCTGCTCTACGTGATAGTTTGCACTGTGCTGTAAGATGGTAAAGGATATTAATATTTTTTCAGGGCTATCGCTCTCGGCCACTTTGATTTTGGTCATAGTAGCTCTCGGGGGAAAAAAGGTTACCTCACTCACGTCAGATGTAGCGCTAACGCGCAAACATATGATGGTCACTGATAGACGAGTTATTTCAGGAGCCAGAAATCCTTGAATCTAACTGGACAAACGGCTTGTCCATCAATTTAATTGACGTACACTTCAGCCAATCACATCGAAACCAACCGATGACGCTGGTTACGTTTGTTGGATTGGTTGGATTCAAAACAGTTGCTTCTTCGCTATGTCACACCCTCTACAGCAGCCAGCAGCCCTGATTGGTTCGGTTAGAAAATATTGGGCTTGAAATCGTTCTGAAGGGCTTCAACATCAGATCGATGCGCAGATGTGCCTTACGAAAGTTACGTAGCGCATCATCTGACGTGAGTGAGGTAAGAAAAAAGGCTGTAGACCCATGCTTTATAGGTATGAAGGATACTCTATCTGCAGTAGATTATGCCAAGATAGACAGTAATAGTCAACAACTTTCAAGGCTCTCAGAACTATTCAGGGCAAACCCTCACATCTGCTTCAAAAGGACAGGTCTGCTTTTACCTTTGCCAGTTCCTTCTCTCTCTCTGCCTTCATAGTCTTCAGTTTCTTCAGCATCCAACGGAAGTCTGTCACTCCATATTCAGCACAAATGCGTTCATGGTCTTTCTTGGGAGCAGTTAACAGAAGTTCCCAGAACATGGGATCAATTTTTCCATCAGTTTGCAATTTAGGCTTAGGCTTCCTTTTCACAATCCTAATGAAAAGATTTAAATACTAATGATTTTCATTTGTGATGAAAGGGGATAAATACTGATGATTTTTCTTGTAATAGGAAGTGTTGGTGGGTGGAGAGAGAGAAACAGCATCTGGATAACTGACAACATACTTTGTTTTCTTAAGAAGTTTTCTAAGATCCTCTGGTTGATTCCGTTGTGCTGAAAGTAAAAAGTGTAATATTTAAAAAATAGCATATAAATATCATATTGCTCATATTAATGCAGTGAAATTCATCAATATTAATGAATGAAAGTCATCAACAATAATTTAGTTGCATCAGCATAAACATACCAGCTTGATTCTTAAATCCAACTGAAGGAGAGAGAAAAAAATATATTTATTAATGTATTGGGTAAAGTATAATTTTCTGTGAAGTGCAATATTGTGTTGTCATACAGATAATAGAGAATATATCATTAATCATTTTCTCATGAATTGTGTGAAGTAGTTAGACAACTTAATGTTATATCAGTTAATGTAAATGAAGATGTGGCAGGATATTTTTTGTACACATACTGTACTGTAGGCTACTCACCATCAGTAACATTCAAAGTTGTAGTACACACAGCTCTTCCATAAATATTTGCAGCAAAGAATCTATATGTGTCTGCTTGATCACCAGTTGCATTATTGATCTGGCAGTTAAAAAAAAGAAAATAAAGGAAAAAAGCATTAGAAACCTTGAACAAGCCTTTTCACAGCTTGCTGCTTAGTGACAGTGGCCTGATTAATCAATATGCTGACTCTGAAGTTATTGATAGTTGACAATTGTAAGTCACATTGGAAAAAAACGTCATGCATAAATGTAATGTAAATGCGTCCATGAATTTTGCATAATGTGAACAGCTCTTAGATCAAAACTCTGTCAACAACATATCTACAGGAGTAGCCTATATTTTTGGTGTGTCCTCCGATAAATAATTGATAGTTAATTGTTTCTTTAATCTGGCTAAGTTTGTCTGCTGTTTGAGGAGGGAGTTAGATACAGTACTTGATGTTTCATGTTGTCAGTAAAAGTTCTAAAAGTCAGAGCTTCAGTGATTTTGTTGTACCTCAAAAATGTATTCACCGTTCTTGTCATCATAATAGGCATTATACTTTGCTGGATCAGCTGTGTCTCCTTTGTGCCGAGACCATGTCACATTTGGAGCTGGTTCTCCTGTCACAGTTGCTTTGAAGTGTGCTGATTTACCTGAAGTGTGAGATTTGATCATGTAAAATAGTGAGGGGAATCAATGAAACTTGTCCATTGCCAGTGTTTGACCCCCTCCCCGCCCCCAACTGCTTAATTTAGTTTTTATCCAAACATTACCAAATTGGCACTGCACTCACTCATGCCAATATCAAAATGCATACCAAATCTGAGGTCAATTGGACGAACGGTTAGAGAGTTATGCGTGGAACACACACACAGATAGACGTGTATAGATATTGCATATAGATCATGAAACAATTGTAGATGTGAAATACTGAAATATAGTTACGGTACATAAAACAATGTTGTGTTATTGTAAAATGTAATGGTAAAAAGTAAGTGATCCACACACTGGGATTGGCATTCATATTGTGAACTATGACTGTTAAAAAAATAATATAAATATGAGACATTTTGTAGATATTTAGTATATAAACATATGGGCTGTAGACTTGTGTAAAATTGAATTTAGGCCTTACCCTGTGAAACAGTCACTGAAAATGGCTTTCGTGTGAAATCTGGAGTGGTAAAACCTTTTGGAACCTCCTCCACAAATTGTGTAATCATAACTCCTGGGACCCTGGATCTCCTTTTAATTTCCACTAAAAAAAATAAATAAACAAATGAACAAACAGCGATAATAACAGCAATAATGACGCATGATGTCTCCGTTCCCTATGTATTCTGATATGTCACCATTGGTTTATGATCATTCATAGCCGAAGATGGCTGCAAATATTCTTCAACACTGATATTAGATAAAGCTGAATTGCTATATGTAGCATTGTAAGGGAAATGGTTCACCAGACACAAAAGCGGACACATTGCATGTACAATTAACTCTGCTACCTACCTGCACCAGGAGGCAGTTGCTCCTCGTCTGATAATGCACATGGAGGCACATAAAGGGAGGTTAGACAAAATATTATGACATCAAGCAGGTATAGCTTGGGGTTTACTGCACAAGGGAATCAGCCTTTGGGTAAGCCACACTCTAGAATGCGGATTGGCCGATCGCAAAGCAGCTAAGAGCAAACTCGGAATTGGCCAATCAGAATGCAGCCAACGTCGTCGACGATTTTGACAGTGCTCCATTTATTCTATTGCCTTGTGAGGCTCATATTTGTCGATTTTATATAAAAAACTGACTTAACATTGTGTTTTGGGTTTCTGTAATACATGTTTCCCTGAGAAGTTGGCGGGGGTGTTCGTTTTTCTCCCTTCCTCAAACTGAAGTCAAATGAAGCTTTGGCCTCTATTTAGATGCGTTTTTGTTTATTATGTTCATAATCTCCACAAGTTTTAAACCACTGTATTTTAGACTAAAATACAGTGGATACAGTGGTTTAAAACTAACTTGTGGAGATTTTTTCTCTTGAGTGCGAGTTCACCCCGTTTCATAACTAAGAAGACTTTGACTAACGCACCTGAGAACTCCTAAGAGGACCTTATACAAGGCACAGCTCTTCTTTGTGCATTTTGTGTATTATGTTTCACCTCAATTTGTCCTACATGTACTCCCTTTTGCCTACTTCTGTCAGAAACTTAAATTGTTGATTTGTAAAAACAAATTGACAAAAGTTTAACAAAAAAGCCATGTTGAAACCTAATGTTGAATGCCGGGTTTAACAACAGTAGTCAAGGGCTTAGCCAAAGGTGAATATGTGCATTTCAGAGCAAGAACATGGACAGAGGGAATGTACTAGCCAAGAGGAAACCAGACAGACATACACCCATGAAAACAAACACAACCGCAGTAATGCAAGGAAGGTTCCATAATACAGTATCTCCTTGGATTCTGAGGATACAAACCCTTGAGTGCTAAATCCACACTTTGATTCTTCTAGTCTTCAAGTGCATTTACATAGCAGTTTTCATGTTTGTAGAGAAGTCTTGAGTGAAGACGGGGGATGGTCCTTGAGGAGTCTGGAATTGTATTCCTGACTATCATGGCCACTGCTTGTGTGCAGGTCCCAGAGTTTGGTGCTACGCCCCCTGTACACAAGTACTGTATGACCTTGAGAATTGTGATGAGTCAGTTTATGTCAACTGACTGTTGCCCACTGTGGTTTGGTGTAGTATTACAAAGTGTGATGCAGTCATAGATTTCTTCTGTCTTCATTCCTGGCACATCAAACTTGCTTAGCATCTACTGTACTGTAGCTCCACACAGGCTGATATTGATCCATGAAGACAAAATTATATCTCCAGTCACCAATGCTGTCTATATGAGATGACTATTTCACGTGTAGGATTACACTGAAAATCACTGGATACTAGCAACACATGCAAAATTCAAAAGGTTGATGCATGTTTGAAGTTGTAGTTTTGCCGCAACGTGAATTGTCCATTATCCCTTGCGTTATACCATATCTGTACTTATGAAAAACAATAGGCCGACACATGCAGACATCCTCAAATTATTTCCCAGAAAGGCCTTTCTTGTATTCATCTTAATGTCTTCTCATCTTCTTAAATTGATTTTCTGTTTTGATTCATTGGTGACTAGTATTCTCTCTTGCTGTTCATTAACGCTAGCACTCAGAGCTCAAGACATTTCCAAGTTAAGCGACAGTATTTACTGTAGAGAAGATTGAACACCTCTTTTTTCACCCTTTTTTTTTTGCATTTTATTTTTCAGATATATCAGTTGATCTACATTTGATTTACATCATTGATGTTTGCTATATTTTATGTCTTCTATTATTTTACTAATTCTCCACCTCCTCTAGAGTTAAACAATTGAGTTGACATTCTTGGGGTAAATCAAGGAACAACAACTTGGGCTATGGCTGGAACCAGCTTTAACTACTTTGAGTACTTGATTAATACACTGGAATGAGAGTATAGTTTCATATCATATTGGTTTAACATGGCCACAGTTCATTTTCAGTAGGAGAAAGGCCAGAAATTGTAGGAGAAATCCTAAAAATCTATGGACACTTTTAAACAAAATGTTAAGAGTGAGATGCTAAGTGAATCAATGGGATTCAATCATATATTCTGAAGCTAAACACTAATGAGTGTCTGTAAGGGTCTTTGGTATTTTTTTCCCATATTGGTGCCTTCCAGGCTGCGCTACCTTCAATACACTACTCCCCTCAGTTTAGGGTTATGATGAGGGTTTAGGGTTTGGAATAGGGTAGGTAGTGCCTTTTAGGCTGTGCTGCCTGGAAGCTGCTGCAGGGGGCAAAAAACACCATTGAGCGTCTGTAAGACTGATATGACAGTTGGATTGAAGATATGTAAAACTCAGTTGTTTAACTCTAAAGGAGATGGCTTGTGTTTCCCAAAAGCAGAGCTGATAACTAGTCAGCAATTTAAGTGGATGGCAATGGAAAATTGCATTGCAATCATCATAGTAGATAACTTATTTAGAAACTATGCTTTTGGGAAATGGACACCTGGTGAGAAATCAGTCAATTGGCATTAAAAAAGTATCATATTCCTTTAATGTACAATGTAGAATTTGGAGTGTGCTTTGTATAATATGATTTTTTTTAGGAATATATTCAAATAGAATGGGTGTCCTAACTTCTGACTGCAACTGTAATTTTGGAGGGAAAGGTGTTGTAAAATGAAGAAAAACATTAGTTTTACTGTTAAACACAGCATCAGATACCTACGTAAACCTACACAGCTTTATCTCCATTCTAATCACACACAAATTTTGAAGTAAAGTTACTCAAATTTATTCAGCCACTCTGACTTTGTTCTTTTAAACAAATAATAATGAATCATCAAGGCAATATTTTATGTAACTAATAATATCATGCTGGTGTTGCATATGCTTGCACTTACTGGGCCCTGCTGGCGTTGGGTCTTGTTTGCCTGACATCTTCGTTTTTTTTTACCTCTTCTTCAAATGCAAATTCAGTATCTCCCCTGAAACATTAAAGTGTGTACTGCAGGTTAAATTTATATATTGTCATAGAATTGACACATACATTTTTTTTTCTGCTAGACTAGACTACTCTAGTGACATATGTGAACACAGATTTTTTGGCAGTCGATTCTATTAGCAACAAAAGCAATTTTAGAAACGTTAAAAACTCTTGGGTGTGAATGCAGTTACATTTTTTTGGCTGAAAGTTTCTGAAAGTTTCAAGGAATTTAATTGTCACATAAATTGCAACATTAACATAAAACATGCATTTAGATTTCTTGATAATATCGGAGACAGTACACATCAACATCTCTGCGCCACACCTCACTGCCTCAACCTCCCCTGCTCCACAGACGAAGAGACACCTGCTAGAGCAAGACATCATAGCATCACGGAGCACAGCATCATTTGAGTCAAGCGTCCAACCAAAAAAGGCGAAACTAATCTAAACTTTCCAAACTGATAGAAACAGAAAATAAGACAAAAAAAAAACAACCAGCACAAAATAAAAAAAGCATGATAACCGCAGCACAACGCCAAAAAGAAACGGGAAAAAGAGCGGGAGCTGCCATTGTGCGGCACCATCTGTATAGCAATTTTATCACCTGTCAGGGGTGTGGTTTTCATCTTGTTCTTTTTCATTTAATGTAAGGTTTGACCCGTGTGCAGGGGTAGTGCCCCCCATAACAGTGGCCTGTTAGTCCAGGGGTGTCTCTTCCCTTGATTGAGTGGTCATCGCTTTAGCCTCACCACTTTTATGCTGCTGTTCTGTTTTTCCTTAAAATTTCTTTGTTGTTTCTCCTTTTTGTCATCAAAAGTGTGACTGGTTGATGTGTTTCGCAAGGGAAAAGAAAAACACTGGCACAAACTACCCTACGTTCAGAAAGTCCAGACAAATACAATGACAACAACCTCTACTATTAGGTGAGATATTGTATTCATAGATGTAATCCATAACAGGGTTGAGTCTATTGCATGGCACAACACTTTTCTCTTGTTTCTCATTCCCTGATTAAATTAACAATGGGCCAAAACAAGAAACCTCCTTCTGTGTCTGAATTTGCTTGACCTTCAAAACTTCACACTTTAACTAATAAAAGATATATTAAGAGGCCCCACTGATCCTCATAGCATCTGGGGTAACGCAAAACCGATAGTAAACACATTTACGGTGTTTGAGGCTTCACAAGATCCTAAGCAATGCTTTCCCAAGCTGTGGGGGATGGGCAAATCTGTCATGAAGTGTTTGATAGGTCACACATCTCATTAAACTATAGACATTCTATCGAGCACATCACCCTGTCAATCAGTGTTGCCTTCATAAAATAGTGATGGGATTGATGCAATGAATGTGCTTCTTTACAGACTTGTAAGCATAGTGACTACAGATTCTAATGAGAAGAGATGAAGTGTTAAGTCTAAATTAACCTTGATGCCATTGTTACCAGAGGATAACATAATGGTGAATTGCTAAAAATATTTATATCAATTTGCAGTTGTTGGGAAAAAAGCCCTTTGGTGATGAACACTGAAATGTAAGGCTGGAAAAATGCAACTGCATGTATGGACATTGTTCCCCAATGTTCAGTAATATTGTGGTTTATCTAATTCAGCTTTGTTTTCACAGATTGGCCACCTTTACTAGGCCTACGAGCTGTCAGTGAATATCAAAGACTCTTGACTTCAGAATGAGTGAGTATTGTTTAAGCAACTCTTGACTTAAAACTGGGATGAAAGTTATGCATACATACAACATTCTTCTGCAGTTTCAAACATTTTGACCTCTACCTGGCTACAGTGGAAGTAAGGACAAAAGGCCCTGTCTGAGAAATTTTACTATTTACATAACTTTAAGACCAATGAAAATATCCAAACAGATGAACCCTGTAAAATTTTAGCAGTTTTACACAAGGTTAATAAAGTTTTACTAAGAGTTTACTTACTGTGCTCCAGGAATGTCCTCAGAGTGCCCTCTTTTAACATTTTGATTATATCATAAAAGAAATGGCAAAACTACAGAGAATTACTTTTACAGACATCTTTTGTGTGTTTTAGAGAATAATGATATACCATGTACAATCTAAACCAGATGTAAAGGAAACCTATTGACTAATAAGAATTACACCTTATACACATAGCTGCAATTTCTCTGGATAAATGTGTTGAAAAGATTACATTATATATGTGTAATGTATAAGTTCCAAGTAACATAGTATTATCTGAAGCAGAGAAGCAAAAAATGGAAACCTTTCACTGAAGCTGACGCAGTTTTGTTCATGAAATGCTCCTCTGTAATATACCAATGATAAATACTGACACCACGCATCCAGATGTGTAGTAACTGATGTCTTTCATAGAGAAACACTAAACAAGTGCAAACCACTCACCTGTGGGTCACTGGTGTGTTGCTTCTTCAGTTCGTTCTCCTTCAGTGCTTGGGATGCTATCTCTAAGATAGCACAGACTGTCCCCTTTTGTTAGGCAATAAAACATTTTTGTAGTGAAAGGAAACACTACCTTCTTGCAGTTGGGCTCCATCAGCTGTCACATCGCTACTTTTATTTAACCGCGCTAGGTGGGAGAAGGGGTTCGCCCACAGCCAAGGCTTTGAGATGAGTTATCTGAGGTAATCAATGTGTCATGTT
Organism: Sardinella longiceps; assembly: GCA_027497455.2. Lineage (NCBI taxonomy): Eukaryota > Metazoa > Chordata > Actinopteri > Clupeiformes > Clupeidae > Sardinella > Sardinella longiceps. The sequence continues at coordinate 6,113,864 of JAODXP020000013.1, read as the reverse complement.
GCAGTCTTGAGTGAAAAAAAGAGAAAATATCAAGTTGCTCATGTGTGTTTTGTTTTCAATTACAAACTCTATGTTGTGCTTACATTATGTACATTGTTACTGCTGGTTTCTCTTTTTTTTTTTTTTCAAGTATAGCACTTTTTTTTCAGTTTCACCCCAAACGTGTGTACCTTTTGGTAGAGAGAGAAAAGAAAAATAAATCTATGCTTGTAATTTGCTTTAATGGCGACAACTTTTGACTTTTAAATTTCCCCATTGGGAGCAAGAGTCAAAAAGGCTGTTCCATATAAGTTGAGAAACTCTGGGAATATGATCACTACAACGTAAAGTTTATTGCATAGTTAACCCGATGAAGGCCTTCAATGTGGCATTTATTTTGAGTCTGTGTTATTGGCATTTGCTGTCTTATCATGCATTTGGTTGTTCTTAGCCAGCTTGGCCTATGTTGCTTGAGGAGCTGTTAGGGTCACTGTGGAGAGGTTCAGTGGTTTCTGCAGGTTTTGTTAGAAAAATGTTGTGATCGGCTGATGTCTATTTCCTCAAATACAGCCTGCATTTTAAACAAGGTTAAAATAACCCATACACAGCACACATGGTAAATAGGCTGCCGCCGCAGCTTACTCGGCTCACTCAGTTCACTCAGCTCACTGCTGTCTCTTGAGACATTTGTAGGGAGAGTGGTAGGAGAAACTACACAAACCAACATATCACCTTTGACCTGACCCAAGGCAGTACATGAGAACTTTGCATTCCCTCTGAACAGTAAATCTGCATGTCCTTTAAGACTCGTACTGTAGGAGCTTCCATAAAATCGATAATAATAATCAACTTGTGTGGTCTATCTAAATATAATTCTTTGGTCTAAAAATGAGCTATGAATCCTTAATCACTTTACACATTCAATTTGGTTTTGACATAACTTCCTTCTTGTAGTTCAGGGGCAATCTTACTTACGTCTTTAAAATAGTCTTTTTGTGCCTTGTTCAGGAGCACTGTATAACTTTCTATATGGCCCAGACAACTCCTTAGAAACAATTCTCAACCTACCTCATTCCCTTATACAGGTTAGGGTTAGTTCAAAGTTGAATCTACTTTAGCTTCACTAGGTTCAGAAAAAATAGTTAACTTTACACAAATTGAATAGAAAAAAACAATGATCTCACACTTCATCTTGTGTGATCACACACAATTTGCCTTCCGACATCATTCAGCACTCTCAAGTCTTGTTGGCCTCTGCAGTTTGTACATGCCCGGTGTCTACTTGCATGGTCTTTTTGCAGAAAAAATAATTCTAATATTCTGATGATTGTTGTTCGATATTTGTAGTTTCCAACCTATTGATGTCTCCAATACAGAGACCATCTCTAAGTCACTACTCCTTGTATGGATATGTGATAAAGTGGTGTTTTATATTGCCTATTTCTATATTTGCCGAATTATTACCTCAGCCACAATTTATTGATGGGCTTAGGAAGATATTTTGGGCTCTGCAATGAAAATGTACACTTGACATTTGTCGGCAAACTGTCGAGCTGAGGCAGACAGACTTTAATTGACTCACGGTGCGTGACGTTACTGGAGCCATGAAGGAGAAAGCCAGTGCTGAGAAGAGGACTATTTGAAGAGCAGTATGAAACAATAACTTGCCACTTCTTACATGCCAGCAGAGTGCCTGTTTCTTATGGAGGGATAGTATTAGGCAAGCGGATATCTGTGAATAGAATCTATAATATTCCATCAATGGTGAGTTTTGTATTTTTATTTGAAAATTTGTAATTCTAGATATAGATCAGGAACTGTGCTATTTAGAAGTTTGAAATGAATCTCAGAAATGAAGGATCCCAATGTCAGAAAAATGGGAGAGGCTCATGCCACACCAGTCATTTTCTTGACAAAAATACTGTTTATTTTAATTTAAGTACACAATTATATGTGTTAACAGAATATATATATTTTTTAAATTAAATTCAAGAGTTACACAGAGCATTCCACAGAGCATTTTAAGCACACAAATTATTTTCATACACTTCTTTAAATGATTTCCTTTACTGAGGATTTTACCAATTAAGCTCTTGGCATATTGTATTCCTGCCATAGCAGCCCAGGTTGTGTGGTTCAATCTGAAAAACAGAGAAAAAAGAAATTGTATGCTCTATTACATGAAGTATGATAACTGTAGTAGAAAAGTGTCAGTCTATTTTGTTTTCTTATCATATTCCTGTAACATTTATCCAATGCCTTTTGGATCTACAGTTACCATTATCACCTTTTATCAAATATTTATCATAACTTCAAAATGACCCCGCTTTTTTCATAGCTGCTTACATACAGTTTGATGTAAAGCGACAATGTCAAACTCTACCTTTAACGCTGACTTTAGTGGAACACTCTGCAGTTCCAAATGTGTTGATTGCCACCACCTTGTATTCTCCGCTGTCATCAGGGCTTACTCTGAGGATGTACATTGAGCAGATGCCATGGGAATTGGTGATGTAGTAGTTTTTGTTGCCATTGATACAGATGTCATTCAGGTACCAGAAGACATAGGGCGTGGGACAGCCACGGACAGCACACGTCATAAAGCACTGGTATCCTTTCGGTGGTGTATGAACTTTCAGGGGTACCAAGATAGATGGAGGCCTCTCTAAGGACACTGACACTGGGACACTTGTGTTTGCTGCCACTAAATGGAAAATGAAAGAGGAGAATTACTAGTGAACTTTTTTTTTTCAGAATTGTTTCTGAAAGTCAAGATGATTTCAAGATGCCATTTCTCTAAAGCAAGACGACCATAGTGAAATTATTATTTCATGTTCAGTCATTAATTAGTTATACCTTTCATGGCGTTGAAACCCCATGTTGGTGAATTGGAGGGATCTGACAGGCCCATATCATTTTTGGCATAGACGCGGAAATGATATTCTCTGCCTGGATGTACAGTTGCAGTGTAGGTGTTGCAGAACAGGCGATCAGCAATGGGACGCCACATACGAGTGTTGGACTCATTTTCGGCGATCATGTAGTGCAGGCGGTCATCCAACTCCTGGTCGGGTGAAGGTGCCCAGGTGATGATAACTTTCCCATGGACAAGTTGTTCCAGTTCCACTGGGCCTGCTGGTTTAGGTTCATCTGGTTTGCAGAAGAAATATATTATTAAAAAACGGGGTTTAGCCCATTTTCTGGAGTGTCTAGGATGAAACAGAACAATTAACAACTTTTAATGATTGGTCCTGGCTCATATTTGGCTCATTTAGAATCCCCTTGTCCCCTTGATTCAGAATGGATTGCTATGTGCATGTCCAATAATGTCCTTAAAACAACCTTATTTTTATTTTTATTTTTTTGGAACATGTGCAACTTACCTATAGTAGTCAGTGGTGTCTGTTGATGTTCCAAAACAATTATTGTGGCAAAATACAGATTCTGTTGCGTTTTTGTGGTATTTTGAACGTTCTGGAACGTTTTTTTTTTTTTTATAGCATAGTAATATCAATTTGCATAACAATGCGAATGAAACTTGATAAGAACTGCAATAAACATCAACTGACAACACTAACCAATCGGTTTTAAAATAAAGTTTTAAGGTTGTTTTAAGGACATTATCGGACATGCACACAGCAAGCTATTCTGAGGCAGACGGGGCGTTTGCAAATGAGTCAAATATCCTAGACAGGACCAATCGTCAAAATGTTTGTGTTGATAATTCTATTTCACTCCAGGAAAGGGACTAAATTATAAAAAAACGAACTTCTCCTGTAACCTTCTCTGGCATGATTTAATACGTGTATATTTGTATGGGTTTACCTGTAACTCGGACCTCAACATCAAAATTGGCAGATCCACTGGAGTTCTTTGCTATAATTGTGTAGATTCCAGAATCTGAGCGTTGTGATGAAGGAATCACCAGTGTGGATGACCCTTCAGCATTTACGATGTTAATCCATGGAGAAATAGCTTCATCATCTTTTAACCATGTGATATCAGGGATAGGTTCAGCCTATAAAAGGAAGAAAATTCATTTGTCTGACAAGGGGCAATATTTTTGTAGAAGTAGCAAACATGATAACACAAGCTCACACACACAGTTTTGGCCTCCTGACTACATCTTAGTATATCATTAGGTGACATATTTGCCTAATTCAAAAATGTACCAATGTATTACTGTAAAATTGGGTGGTACACTTTCAATAGGTGTGGACTTGCAGTTTGCCAGGCAATTGTGAGGCTATTTTAATTAGTGCTTGTTGCTTAGTGTTAAGTGCTATTTAAGTGCTTGTAAGGACTAGTGTGTTTCTAATGAAAGGCTGTTTGGATTGAACCTAACATCAGTACCTCATAATTCATCTTGATTCTCACAGAATTTCCTGCTCTTATAACTAAGAAGTCCTCAGGGTTTATGAAGCGTGGTCTCACTGTAAAACAAGCAAACAATAAAACAGGATTAAATATACATTTAAACTTAGCTCTTAAGTTCCCTTTTTACATAATGGAATAAACAAATTCTGTATAGCCTTTGGCTGATCAATCACCTTGCGCAAAGGCACATCATGAAGTTGGTGGAGTGTTTCACTTACTTTTAGGGTTTCTTGCCACCACCATTGCAGAAGGTCTACTTGGTTCTCCAGCACCTGACTCATTGATGGCAGCAACTCTGAACTCGTACTCTGCTCCTTCAGATACGTCTTTGACAGCATATTTCAAGGCTGTAGGGAGAATATGACATTAACATAGAGTGATTTTTATTACCTATATACTGCTATGGAATATGATTTACCCCTTTCTAATGTCTATGCTTAGCCTAGTTCCTTTCAAATGGTAAATTGATAGTCAATACTATATGTTATATTTTTGATTCAAGCCATTGTATATTCAAATAGGTGCCCTAGCACAGAAATAGTTTTTCTTTCTTTCTTTCTTTCTTTCTTTCTTTCTTTCTTTCTTTCTCTCAAGAAGAAGACTATAGTGAACAACACAATTGTGTTATATCTTGGTCTATTGATAAACATGATGATGATATTTGACACCATTCCTCAACTTTTGTCCTGTAATATACAAGTGTACATGAATACCTGCAATTGGTTCATTCACTGCATTCAGAGCTATCCACTGTTGTGTGTCTTTCTTGCGTTTTTCCAATTGGTATCCAATGATTATTGTTCCGTTGTCTTCAAGCGGAGGTTCCCATGTCAAGTTGATGCAGTTCTTGAAAGCACTTTCGATCTTTGGTGGACATGGAGCACCAGGGAACACTACAAAATAAAAAACAAGGTCAGTAATTGAAAGTGTAATGCTTAACTAATATAGTTTTTTTGGCATGTACCCCTTGTGTTGCAATTAGAGTTAATTGGCCAACAGGCTCTGATAAGCAAGTTTTTATGAACATGATGTTTTTTTATGTAAAATTTCCAAAATTAATAATCTCTATTGGTATGTATGAAATGGACATGGTTCAGTGGTGATATCACTGAATGATTGATGAATGACATTCAGGTGTCATTGGGAACTACAGACGAAAACTAGCTAACTTGCTCTGGCACATTTTGGGGCACTCTGGCAATTTTAATTCAAATGGAAATGTAGATTAATGTGCATTATCCTTTTTCTAAACAAACAAGCGAACAAACAAACAAGTAACCATTTCACTTTGGATAAAGATATCTGCAGATAGGGCCATACCCAGGGTTCCTGCCATGGTGCTCTCTGTCACAAGTGGCTCCCCGATTCCCTCAGGATTCTCAGCGTAAATTTTGTAAATGTAATTCCTGCCATGTGTGACATTGCGGTCTCTAAAAGTCACACGATCTGCTGACACGTCTCCCAGTTTCTTCCACATGGGCTGACCCACTTGCTGGCGCTCTATGATGTAGTTTGTTACTGGTGAGCCTCCATCGTCTTTTGGTGGTTTCCATTTCAGCTCAATAACAGTGGATGTGCTTTCAACAACTTCCACTGGCCCCTCTGGTGGCCCTGGCTTGTCTTTTGGATGAAGGAGACAAAAAATAAAATAAAACTCCATTGTGATACTTATAAGATGGGGAACACTATGAACTAAAGGTATATTTATTCATTCATTTATTTATTTATATTCCTTGAGATTATTCCTCTCACCTAGCACAATGAGTCTGGAAGTGGCCTCAATTTCACCAAATGGGTTTTTCAGTTTAATCTTGATTTCTCCCTCATCAGACCGAATGCAGTCTTTCATGAGAAGACGGCTGTGGTTGGGCTCTCTCTGGATTTTGACTCCCCCTCCGTCATGCAGCTCAGCACCATCTTTGAACCATTTAATTTCAAGGTTTTCTTGAGGTTCAAATGGCATCTTGAATGAGCCATTCTGGCCTACCCTTACAATGACCGGCTTTGAAAACTTATGTAGGTCATCAGGGTCAAATTCAGGTACATCTGTGGAACCAAAGTAAAGGCAAATTGGCAGTTAGGCAATGAAGTTGGCATCACAAATTGCTGGTGAATTTTGGCACTGCCCCATAAGATTGGTATGGAAGTCTCCTTACCTCCAACAGTCAAAGATGCTTCTGATTTGACGTCTCCAGTTTCAAATGCGTATCTCCCGGTATGATCATCCCTAGCACTTGGAATTATAAGTTTATGATTGGCACCATCCTTTTTAACGGATACTCCAGCTATTCCATCCAACTAAAAAAAGTATGCAAGCACAAAGCAAAAATGATTTTGCAGTTCTGCGATTCTGTGTACAGTACAAGAGTATGAAGGCCTACTATATTTCTTAAAAAATTTTTTTTTTTTTCATTTTTAAAAAATATCTTGAAATATACAGTATTGACTCTGGATGCTGTTGCTCATTATTACAAACTGCACCTTTAATATTAATTCATCAAATGTATTTTCAACTGTTAGGCATGGACTCACCGGCTCCCCATCTTTAGTCCATGTTCCTTCAGCTTTATCACAGCTAAGGGTGATCGCCATCTCCACTGGCTTGCCACGTATCGCATATGCGTCCGACAACCCCTGAGTGATGCTTACCGGTTCTTGTACTTCTAGGTAGCACAGAAGTAAGAAGGTTAGATTGGATGATCACTCTTATAACAACATATTCAAGTCGGCACTCTTATAACATTAACATCTAACATTGATGTGTTATTTATTGCCTATGGAAAATACTTTGATTTTGCAAAGGTTAATGGTTTGCACTGTAAAGTTTATGCTAGTCAAAATAATATTTTAGGTGATTTAAGTGTAATCCTTATCATGTGATACAACACATAATAAGGATGATACTTTAAATACCTAAAATATATATATACTGTTATTATCTATAGAGATGGTCTGGTTGTTACAGTATGCTTCCTGATGTAACACATCAGATATGTTACATCCTATAAATCTGTAAATTAAGTTAGTTTATGTAAAGAAAAATACATTTATGAAGTTATGAAGGCTGTACATTGATTGCATGAAATAATGCCACAGTGTCTGGAGCAAGCACATGGAACAAACATTTTGTTAGTCTGACAAAAAATACAAATTTAAAGTTAATAGGTAGCATTTAAACACAAAGAGGTAGCTCACATAAAGGGTCGAAATGTCCAATGGTAAGTGCGTAGTACTCAACAAACCATTGGCATTAGGGTTGGGATGTCTGGAGTGATTAATTTGAGAAAATAACATGCCTGTTACTGGGCTGGCTTTCACAATAGGGCTCTATTGTACATGTAACTCTATTTGAGACACAAAGGAAATGCTGCACTGGTCAAAGGTAGAATTTATTTTTAGTATTAAACATACTATAATTGCCAAAGTTGTGTAAATGTGCTTTCTTTCAAACTAAGGGTTTAACAGGGTTTTGTAATGTACATATCTGCACAAACTTAAAGGCTGCAAAAACGCACTGTTTTGGATATAAATACTTTGAACAGTCTTGCAAACTCTTAATAAAGGAGGCTAACTAATAACCGAAGAAAATAGCCTTTAAGTAGAAAACAAACTTGCTATGGAATGCTGTAATTAATGGAATTTATATAATTACAGATAGCTTTTAATTGTTTTATAGACTTTTATTTTTTTATTCAGTATATTAGTAAAAAGTTATCAATGGAAAAGTTGTAGTTGTATCAGTTCGATTACTCACAGAAGTTGCAGTTATCAAAAACACCACCAGGAGGTTATATGAGTCACTAGTAGTTTTAGATGCACCTGTGCACAGGCTGCATTTGGTGGGCTCTTACCAGAGGAAGCACCTTTGTCTCCCAGCCCTGTACCTGCTTCAGATCCCTGCCCTGTACCCGTTCCGGATCCATCAGACCCATCGGCTTCTGATCCATCGCCTTTGCCTCCCTTACCCTTACCTTCAATATCATGAAATGGACAATGCCAGTATGGCTTGTTAAAGTCAAATTGTTTATAGACAAATTATTTTCATAAACTAAGTACTTTTAGAGTGATATTCAGTGGTCACAGATACATATCCCAAGTTTACGTTGATGATATACTGTATATTACAATACAGGCTGTTATTACTTTAATTCCATAAATTCCATAAATCAATTTTAAACAGATATTTTTTAGGCTTTTTGCCTTTAATCGGATAGGACCGTATAGAGGTGGACAGGAAACAAGTGGGAGAAAGAGATTTGGTGGGATTGGGAAATGACAGATACTCGAAACCGGGTCCCTGGAGTAATGCTATAACGCTCTAGCCCACTGAGCCACGGCGTCCCCCATTACCAAGTATTTCTGAGCCAAATGTTTAACAAACAGAGACAAAAAACAAGCCAAAAGTGACACAACATACAGTAAATGAAACATACAAAAAGAAACTGCAAAATTATAGCAGCACAGTTAAGATAAAACACTTTACTTTGTTTGAATATACTTTGTCTACTATGAACACTAGCCACAAAAAAAAGCCATTATTTTTCAAATGGCTTTTGCTATTGCGCACACTATTCTTTTACTACTAGTTGACTGCAGTAAGGAAACACTGTCCACAAAGAGAGAAGCCATTATTTTTCAAATGGCTTCCATGATTGAGTAATGGCATCCATGCAGCCATATAAACACAATCATCTTACCCGTGTCTGAAGCCCCTAGCCGACTTCCAGACCCTGTAATTTATGCGGATGGATGTGTACAGTATGATAATGACATGTATTTCTGAAAATGTTCTGAAAGTGTTCTAAAGAGGCCAAAAACAAGCACACATTGACAGACTACAAAAACAAACAAACAAACAAAAATCTAGAGGCAAAAAAAAGCTTAAACATTAACTTCAGTGCCCATTTCTTTTTTTCTTTTTTTTTTTTTGCTATGAACTACAAGATGTTTTAAATTGTAAATTCCATGCACTTGGTGAGGCCCGTATTGTACATGCACCACATGGACACATTTATTTATTTATTTATTTATTTATTTATTTACTTTTGCAATCCAGCTGCATACAGTATATATCTTGATGTACATTCATTGGTGCCACCTGTTGAATATGGAGGGTCTATATAGCTAACTCAGCTATGCATTTAGAACATTAAGAAGACTTACTCCCTGGGACTCGGTTTATAGAGAGCCTAGGCTTTTAGGTTAACTGAGGTCACAGGTTTGAGCCCCTGGTTGGAATATACATCACTGCACAATGCACATATGTTAATCAATATATTTATAGTTAGGAAATTATGTTCGGGGTAAGAATTTTGTTTTGGTTGTGGGTGCAAGATATCTGGAATGGCAGCTGAAACATTTAGCATTAGCATTAGCATTGTAGGCCTCTTTCTAGTTCTATCTATCAATATGCTGTATACTATTTTTTTTTTTACTGAAATGAGCACTAAAATTAATGTGCAATCAAAATGACAAGTCATTACCAAAATGTTCAACAAAAATTTTGAGCAATAGTATTTGGAATGCAAAAAATATGGCCGTATATTAATGACACTACTGCTACTGTAGCTATTGCACTTTCTCTATCTCTAGTAGTTGACTACAGTAAGTAGCTAATAGCAGTTGACTACAGTAATGAAACACTGTCCACAAAAAGAGAAGCCATTATTTTTCAAATGGCTTACATGATTGAGTAATGGCATCCATGCAGCCATATAAACACAGTCTCAATCATCTTACCCGTGGTGGAAGCCCCAGACCCCTGAGACCCTGTAATTTATGTGGAAGGGTAGGGTATGATAATGATTTGATGTGTATGAATAAGTGTTTTAAACTTTCATAGAAAGATGATGAAATGTAAACTTAACATGACAATAAATAAAAAAAAGAAAACAAAAGCAACAACAAAAAAAACCCTGCAAAACGCACAACTTGTTATGAACATAAGAGGAGAGTGCATTCATTTTAGTACCCATTTATCAGACAAGATATGTTTTTAGGGGACAATTATATTGTCTCATTTCCTAAACTAGCGCATTTGGATTGAGTCTGTAATGAGCACGAAAAATAATCTGCAGTCACCATATTTGTTTGAACTGCTTCTAAAATCTCAATAAAGATTTTATGCTTATTTAGCAGGCAAAAATATTTTCTGTTACTCTTAACCTTATAAGTTGACTTGAAACACTGAAGAAACACTGTCCACAAAAAAAGAAGCCATTATTTTTCAAATGGCTTACATGATTGAGTAATGGCATCCATGCAGCCATATAAATACAGTCTCAATCATCTTACCCGTGACTGAAGCCTCATGTTGTGGCTTAGGCCCTGTAAGTTATGTGGATGGGTATGGTTTGATGATAAACAACCTTTTTTTTTGTTTTGTTTTTAAGTAGATACATATATACGTATACATACAGTATATACATATACATATACAAAAGTAACAAAATCCACAGAACTATACACTATACGCCAATCATAAATAATAAATAAAAAATAGCATTAATTTAAAAAATGAAAATAAAGGAGAGTTCATTCATTTCGTGCTCAATTCTCAGACAAGGGGTGCTCTGAACACAAATTCTCTCTCTCTCTCTCACACACACACACACACACACACACACGTGCACGCGCGCGCACACACACACACACACACACACACATTCTCTCTCGCTCTCTCTCTCTCTGAGACAGATATGCTTGACTAATCGGCTACCAAAATCTTAGTAAAGATTTTGTGCCTATTTAGTAAGCAAAAATATGACAACATAGTACTAACACAGTCCATATAGTCTACTTTTTTGTTGTCACTCTCATACCATTCATAGCTGACTACAGAAATGAATGAAACATTCTTTTACTACTAGTTGACTGCAGTAACGAAACACTGTCCACAAAAAGAGAAGCCATTATTTTTCAAATGGCTTCCATGATTGAGTAATGGCATCCATGCAGCCATATAAATAGTCTCAATCATCTTACCCTTGGCTGGAGCCTCATGTTGTGGCTTAGACCCTATAAGTTGTGTGGATGGGTATGGTTTGATAATAACTTATTTAAGATAACATTAAACATATTTTTAACCATTTTTTTTCTTTTTTTTCTAAAGCAGATAAAAAACTCATTTATATGGAGAGGTACGGAGCTGTTTAGAGAACATGGAAAAAAGAAAGGTTTAAAAAAATGTTCTAGGGATAAACACTGACTAGCCTGCATTTTTGCGAGATCTTGCCTTTGATTTGCGAGATCTCGAGTTTGTTTGAAGATCTCACAAATCATGCATTGCCTATGAAACAAGCCGTTTTGGAGAGCCACTGAAACTACAGTTGTAGTTTCATATATTACCAGCAGGAGGCGAATACTCAGGCTCTGACTACTAGGCCTACTTCCCTGCACTTAAATTGTAAGCTATAGGTTTCTATGTCGTGAAAGGTACAGAATTGATAGCTTATAGACTGATAACGTTTGTAAAGAGATTACAGACTTGGATTGACAGGTAGCACTTTATTTTGAGAGGGGGCTTAAATACAATGAAATTTAGGCAGATTGCTAGACTTTGGCTCAACTGCAGGGCAAGCTACTCCGAATTGGACTTAACATAATTAATTTAAATTGAAGAAAATCAAAATGATGCTGTGTCATCCCGTAGAAAGCCTAACCACCACAGTCTCTCTCATGCCTAAATGAGCCGTGTGTGTGAGTGTCTGGATGTGTTTTTCGTATAGCAGTGGGATAGAAACTGTTCTTGAATCTCATCCTTGGCCAGCTACAACCAGGGGCGGACTGGGAGTAAAAAATGGCCGGTGCAATTTTGACCATGGGTCCCCACCATGGTTTTATTCAGTCGGCGTCCACCCCCCATTTGTTTTTGTTAGTAAGCAAGCTAGGTCACATGACTTAGGTGGAGCTTACTATTTGAATTACAACGCGAATTGTACCTTCTCAGCCCATTCAACTGTTGATAGATTTTGTAAGCAGCTTTCTCCATCGACTACGGAATTCTACAGGATTATTGGCAGAAAAAAAAACTTGTTACTGGTTAACTATATTAAAGTCGAGGTCTCGCAAATATGGTGAGTGTTTGTCCATAGACCCTTTTCTCCTCATTTTTTTCTCCATGTCATCTAAGGAGTTCCACAGATAGGCTAAGAAAATGATGACAAAATCCATGAACTGCAAGACACATATATATAAAAACAGTTAATAATATTTTATAAAATAAATAAATAAAGGAAAGACTTCATTCATTTAGTGCCAAGGAGCAATACAATTGTGCAATACACACACACACACACACACACACACACACACACACACACTCTCTCTCTCTCTCTCTCTCTCTCTCTCTCTCTCTCTCTCTGAGACAGACAGAGTTGCTTGACCGATCAGCTACCAAAATCTGAGTAAAGATTTTGTGCCCCTATTTAGCAAGCGAAAAGATGACAACATAGTACTAACACAGTCCATATAATCTACTTTTTCTTTTGTCACTCTTATACCATTCATAGCTGACAACAGGAATGAATGAAACACTGTCCACAAAAAGAGAAGCCATTATTTTTCAAATGGCTTACATGATTGAGTAATGGCATCCATGCAGCCATATAAATACAGTCTCAATCATCTTACCCTTGGCTGTTGCCTCATGTTGTTGCTTAGGCCCTGTAAGTTATGTGGATGGGTGTGATATGATCATTTCAGATATCTTTTAACCAATATGTTTTTTTGTTTTTTTTTCACGTCAATAGAGGCAATAAAAAGCACGACAAAACACAAAAATAATGAGATCAAGAGAATCACAAACCACGGCTTGATAATGATAATAAGAAAAATACATTGCAGGAAACATTGTATTCATTTTAATGCTCAGTTTTTCTTTTTTTTTTTTTTTTTGTATTTGTCTTAAGAACTAGTAGACACACTCCGACCACTTTTTTTTACAACCATAGTCTGGTGTGTAACCTGGTCACAACCTTTTTTTTCCCCATTTATAAAACATAACACCACCTTATGCCACCATGCCGTAAAGATTATAGTAATAATTTATTAAATAGTCTAAGTACTTTGATAGAACTTTTTTGGGGAGGTTTGGGTGATCGTGTGCAATGAGCACTGAAATGAATCACTATAATAGATACATTGAATATCTAATGACGTGCATAAAAACATAATATGTGTACATACATACAGAGAGACATAAATACAGAACTTGATTGATCAGCTTCCAAAATCTTGAGTAAAGATTTTGTGCATTTTTAGTAGATGAAAAAAAGACTACTGTAACACCACAGCTATATTACTTTAGTTGCTCTCATCCTTTATAGTTGACTACAGGAATGAAACACTTTTCACAAAAAAAGAAGCCATTATTTTTCAAATGGCTTACATGATTGAGTAATGGCATCCATGCAACCATATAAACACAGTCTCAATCACCTTACCCGCGGCAGGAGCACCAGACTGAGATTCAGACCCGTCTTTTACGGTTTGTGGTTTTCCTATCAGTAATTGTCATACATAGACATAATGACATCTATTAACAAGACTACTGGTATAAAATGACATTGTTTGGACACAAATTATTTACGTATGGAAAATTCTGACTTATAACAATCATAGATATTCAAAAAAGCCTTACCTCCTGCGCCATCATCAGTCACAGGTTCGGCAACTTTCAAGTCACCAACTCCAGATCCGTCTCCTCCAGAACCTGAACCTGATCCAGATCCTGCTCCTGCTCCGGATCCTGCTCCAGTATCAGCTGCAGCGGCCTCCTTTGCCGCTTTCACTGCCTCTATTTTCTCTTCCCTGTCTTTGTGGAGTTTGTCTTGCTGTTCCTTAGCAATCTTCTCCAGGTCTAGACCTGAGCCACCAGCCTTTGTGGTCTTTCTTGCTTTCTTTTTACCATGCATCGCTGGGTCATTGTCAGCTGTTAAAAAAAAAAAAAAAAAAAGGAAAAAGATTATTATTATTATTATTGCTATACGTTTTTGGATTTAACATTCCATTTGGAATTATTTTCTACAGTAAGTGGACAGTATGTGATGAGCTTGACATAATGGAAGACAGGGATTGTGACATCTCGCTGAAACCAGATGATATTACAGTAATGTCAGTAATGTAAAACAACTGAAAACCAATACTTGCCCTCCACCACCAACCATGCATTACAGGACTTAATTCCAGCAACAGCTGAGTAGATTCCTTTGTCCACCATCATGCAATCTTTAACCACGAGCCTGTGGATAAGTTTGTCTTCAGACACTTCAATGTCAAATTTCTCTCCTGCTTCCAGAGGGGCATTCTTTCCAAACCAGCTGATCTTCGAGAATGGATTGGATAAGACACACTCAAAGACAGCATCCTCTCTCTCCATTGCTTTAACTTCTTGTAGCTTGACTATAAAGTCGATCATGGGAACTGATATGAAGAGAAAGTGCAGAGAGATGAGGCAGTATGATCAACAAGTAAACCGTATATCAGATAATTTTGTACGTCTCTGTGAAGTGTTAAATACGTGTCAGTAAAGAGTGAAGATTAAAGGTAGGGTAGGAGTTCCTGGAAAAATATTTGAGCAAGCTAAATGTGAAAATCTGTGTTTCTTCAGACTTTCCCTGAAGTACCCGCCTCAGTTTGAAACCAAGGCGAGTTATTGTATGGATGGTGCAAAACAAAAATTGTGGAAGTAGGAAGGAGGTCCAGTGTTATAGACAGTGTACTCTCCATTTAAATCTTCAGAGGCTAGGCCATATCGGCACATTTGCATTGAAAAGTATTTTTTAGGTTTTTTGTTAGACAATGATTTCTGGATTTACATTTTTTTTTAAATATCTCTTCTGACAAGGTCAAGTACATATTCAGTTTTAAATTTAACCTGCACGTTGGTCTCGAAGTAAAAATTATTTTGTCACTGAGTACTCAGACAAAAGATTAAGAACATTTACATGTAGGTATTTAACTGATCCAGTGTTAGAGACAGTGGATACTTTGTCCAAGGTCCTGTGTTAGAAGCAGTGGAGGAAATGATGGATAGCAACCCAAGGATAACATTAGAGACGTTGGGACATTGTGTTTGCTATAATAGCAATTACAAAGTATAGTTCAGTCAAAACATATTTGAGCTATTAATACTGTTAATGGTACAGTAAGTGAACGATTCTTGGCTGAAGACTGTACATAGTAATTGGTGTGAGTGTCATGAACTTACTTTTGAAGTCTGTGGAAAAAACTGTGACGCCCTCAACATCCATCTGATAAAGGCCTGCATCATCAGGTAGAAGATCCCGTATGGTGAACACATATTTCTTCCCAACTTGCTTCAGTTCATGCTTTAAATCATCCTCCTGGTCCCTATTGTATGGGACCATTTCACCATCCTGTTTAAAATGGCACATTATGTTTCAACAATATGAGTAATGTATTTACTTATTTATTTATTTTTAAGTTAGGGTAAGTGTATATGTGACATCACTTAGCACTGCTTACCCTTTAACATTTTAACATTTTAACATTTAGAGATAGTTGGAAATGGTTAATATTGTGGTTACTGGATACAAGAACGTGGTCAAATATCTTATTCACATAAAGGCTATGTATAAAAAGCGCAAGTTTCGCTTTTATTTTTTGTAGTAATGTCATACTGTCAATATACTCATTTAGTATATGAAATTCCTGTGTAGGAATGAGTCCTTGTGTTTCAATATTGCCCTCTAGTGACGGAGCTTGAATTGCGCTGTGTAAACAATATTATACGTCATCCAACCAGTCATCATTATCACTTTTGGTTAATGTGTACTAGTTTCAAATCAGATATTGAATTTAATTGAAGGAATTTTGCAGTTCATAACAATAAGTTGTGTCAGCAGTAATGTGGTAAAATCGTATAGACATTGGCCAAAGTAGTATCTTTATCCAAGGTGGATAGTCTTGTGGCAACAGTGGCATTATGATATACGTAGAGTGATATTTGAGGTCATGTCATTTTTATCTCCACATACTAATTTTGTCAGCCTCTCTGTTTTGTTGTAAAACTGTTTTCAATATTTACTCTGCAACCGAACAGGGTTGTAAATTACAAGAAACGGAGGAAGAAGCAACCCATTTGGAAGTTGTCGTAGCATAATAGGTTAGGCCTGTTGGTTAGAGCCTCAGAGTTGTGATCAAAAGATGGCTGGCAAAGTGATTGTACCTGGGCTCATTCTGCTCTACGGGCACCTACTGCTAGTGTGTGCTTCAACTCACATGTGTTCACTATGTGCTTTGTTTATCTTTAATTCTTGGATGTGTTAAATGCAGAGACCGTATTACCCTCTTGGGATTAAAAGTGTGTGTAGTGTACCCTGTATAATTATTTTAAAAAAGCACATGTTGTACTGTTTTACCTTGTAGATAAATATCCTGCTTTGCGAATCCAGAAGATCCATGTCAAGCTCAAATGACGCACATCCAGAAGCATTTACCTTG
Source organism: Sardinella longiceps (assembly GCA_027497455.2). Classification (NCBI taxonomy): domain Eukaryota; kingdom Metazoa; phylum Chordata; class Actinopteri; order Clupeiformes; family Clupeidae; genus Sardinella; species Sardinella longiceps. Next base: position 6,097,043 of record JAODXP020000013.1, on the reverse strand, counting down.
ATCGGCTTCAGGTTGGTAAGGTTTTTAATGAACTGAAATGGATAACAAAGATAAGCAGATGATACGCACACATTCACATCATGTAATTTCCTGTATCAACAGCAAAACATTTCAGAGAACATAGCAGAGCCTCACCTTTGCCTGTTCTTCTTCTCTCTCTTTCTTCATTTCATTGAGCTTTTTCAACATCCACCGGAAATCTGTAACTCCGTACTCCGCACAGATACTTTCATAGTCTTTTTTGTCTGCACTTAGCAAGAGTTCCCAGAACTTTGGGTCGATTTCTCCATCTTCCTTTTTCACCTGTTCTTTCTTAGGCTTCACTTTACTGAAAAGTACAAGGCAGATTAATTTTTTTATTTTTTATTTTATTAGATTAATAATTTTATTAGTTATTAGTTTTTCCTTTATTGGACCAGGCATTAGTACTGTATCTGAACCAGCATCAACATATCATTAACTCATATATATCTGTTGTACAAGGTCACTGAGTACACTGATAAAAGATTAAGCATATTTAGATTTAGGCATTTAACTGATACAGTTATCCAAAGTGACTTAAAATAGTCAACTGATAGTTGCATCAGGGCCAGTCTCCCCTAGAGCAACTTGTGCTGAAATGCTTGGCTCAAGGGTACAACGGCACCAATGGGGATACAAACTCTCAATTTGCAGACTGTAGTACTAGCATGCTAGTCAGGTTCCTTAGCCGCTAAACTTCCAACGCAACAGAACAAATAATACTGTAGCTTACTGTAAGCCAATTAGTGGGATCAAAGAAACTTGTTTGCGTTTTCATTTTCCTTGACCTATTTATTAGTTTTAGCTGTCAGTTTTGTATGTGGTCTATGCTGTGCTAAAAAAATAATTATTCCTGAACATCTTTTCGTTCTTATTACAACACTGTATACCTTACCTCTTTCGTAGTACAGGCTTTTTATCAGGTACAGCTGAATGAACAAATGAAAAACACAAGTTAGTTTGCAGATGCAAGGCCATATCAGTATACTATGTACTGTATTCTGAATTAATGTTAAGCATTAATCAATACTATTGCATCAACTTGTACCTTCAGCTGCCTGGGTTAGAGCCTTTTTTTTCTTGAAGCCAACTGAAATGTAATTGCACAAAAACACACTTTATTTCTCAGCCTGAAAGGCAAATTATGTTTCAGAATTTCCTTTATACCGTAACTGATATTGTTACAAACACGCCTCATAAATGGAATTATAGGGTTTTCAATTGAACTGTTTTTTTTTTTTTTTTTTAAATGTGAGGACTGTACTGTAATTCCTTGAGATACTGTATATGCAGACATTAATACACAACATGCCCCTTGTCTTACCTTCTATAACATTGAGCATAACGGTAACTATAGCTTTCCCATATTCATTTGTGGCCAAGCATTTATATGTGTCCGATTGTTCTGCTTGAACATTTGGCATCTAGGAACGTAAGAAGTCAGTAAACATTTGAAACTTTGATTTCCTGAGTTTTTGGTAACACTTTATTTTAAGGATCACATATTAGCCGCTAATACATACCTAATTCATGGCTGTATTAGTGACTTGTAAGGCATGTGTTAAGCAACATCAATCCTTTGTTTGGCATGAATTCAGATATTTCTTGTTCATGATGAATTAGGCCTTTGTTCTTGAAATGATCTTACTAAAGACCTAGTGGGCCTTGATTTCGAGTTACTAGTAAGTAGTAAGTGCCAGAAGAGAACATGTGTAACTTCTTAGTACACTGTCTGAATAACTCCCTTATAGTGGGAGAGCAGTTGCAGAATAAGCAAGCATATGCAACACGGGCAGTGAAATATAGTATTGAGGTGAATCTTACATATTTCACAACTGTTCTCCCACTAATTTTATTTATTGAGAGAGTATACTAGGAGTTACATACACTCTTCTGGCAGTTACAACTCATTAGTGAGTATCAATTAAGTAAGTAAGTATAGTATGAATCAAGGCCTACTAAAGAATAAAGGCCTAATTCATCATGAATAAGAAATTTGTGAATACATCCCTAACAAATGGCTGATATTACTTAATACATGCTTTACAAGTCACTAATACAGGCATTAGTGCCTAACATGTGATCCTTAAAATAAAGTGTTACCCATTTTTTTTATTATTATTATTATTATCATCATCATCATCATCATCATTATCATTATTATTTCAATTCAGTACTTTATAGAGGTTATATAGTATTATTTAATACTCACCTCAAGAGTGTTTTCACCAGAGTTTGGATCATATTTAGGTTGATATAAGTCCGCATTAGAAGTATCTCCATTATTTCTGAACCATTTCACTGTTGGTGCTGGGTCTCCAGTAACAATAGCTTTAAAAATGGCTAATTTACCTGAGGAAAACAACACAATGAACAATATAAACACTAAAAAAATGCAAACACGCAGCCATTTTTATGTTCACTGAAGACTATACTGTACACATGCAGTTGAAGTGCTAACGAGGGCTTCCAGACTATCGGCTTCCGAATGTTTTAGATACTCATCCACCATAATGTACTTGTTAGTCATTAACATTAACAAGAGCACAGCATTGCATGGAGTGTGCAGCAGTTATTTGGAAATAAAAACAAAGAGACAAAATTTTACTCAGTTTCAGTCAGTCCAGTCAGACAATTCAGATTTATTTTAGAGTGTAAAGTTTGGCATTTTCTGTGAAAAAGAAACAAGACTTTCATCACTTTGGCTTGTGTTGTTTTATCACCCTACCTTCTTGAATGGTCAAGGCGATTGGTTTACGTGTGAAGTCAGGATGGCTTTTGCCTTCAGGGAGTTCCTCCACAAACTGTGTAATCATAACCCCTGGTACTCTGGACTTCTTTTTGATGCCCACTATAGACATTGAAATGACATACTCACATTAGCCATTAATAAAACATTATTTTCACTGTATCCGTGCTTGTAATATAGTCTACAATGAATCTCATGATCAAAACTAGCAGTATTTTCTTTTTAAAATTATTTTGTTCCAAAATGCAATTAGCTGTTCATCATGGAATTTACCCCTCAATCAGTCAGGTAAAATCTAGCATATTCTTAGGCTGCTGTAATTTTAAAATATGTGATTTCTCAGACTCAGGCCTAAGATCAAATTATCGCTCGTAAATACAGGTTTAAAAATATACATGCACATAAATCAGTTTTACAGTGCAACTCCATGCCCCCACCATACTAAACTTAGCAACTCTGATCCAGTAAAATCTGCCTATCAAAGAAAACACATCTGCTATTTAACCACAGTGCAGGCAGAAAAACAGACATATAGCCTACTACCCTTTGGATAGTAAGATAGTGAATGTTTCAAATTAAAAAATCTCATGACATAAAAGGTTAACGTATTGCAGCATGTGTGCTGCTGTGATGGTGCAAACGCTGCAAATGGAACTCTGGTAGGGTATTTCAGAAGTAAATAAAATGTTATGAATCTGATAACTGGCTTAGTTGATCCCAGTTACATGTGGAGAGTTTTTGGGAACTGTTATTGACTGGTCACGTCAGATGATTTGTTACGCTGCTCACTGCTCTCATCGATCTAAGACTTTCCCATTGAGGAGTTACTTCAGAAGCATGTATGTCTTCAAACTTCCTTGCATATAATTGGATAAATCTCTTGTCTGTCATCTTTATTAACGTGCTACTTCTACCACTCACATGAAACCAACCCGTGACAAAAAGATGAGTTAAGCAACGTCATGTCTTTTAGAATCCCTCTAAGCAGTTCCTACTGTCTCCTGATTGGACGACTGTTTCATGATAGCCCTGAAATCCCTCCCAACCTGGGGTGTGTTTTTCAAATCGCTACAAGCTATTTACAAGCTAACTGGTGCAAGCTCAACATTGTAGGAACCATGAAACTACCAGCTAGGTGTTCCTGAAAATGATCGCCCATACTATGGAGGTGAAACTTGTTGATTATGATGATTAGGGATAACAATGTGATTTCCTACTAATTATTATTATTATTATTATTATTATTATTATTATTATTATTATTATTAGCTAAGTTAGTCTCTTTGAGTATTTATCATAATCTAAAATAGGCAAGAGATCTTAGCTTTCATCAGACGATTAGAGGCGTAAAAGGATGAGGGGGTGTACTCAGCAGGTTCAAGCCTGCCTCTGTGCATGTGTGAGAGCGAGAGCCTAATACTGCCTTCTTAAGGATAGCCTTACTCCACTAATGCGTAAAATATCACCAAGCAGCATTGACAACAAACGTCATAGTTTATCTTGTATTGTTTTAAATGGAATAATTTAGGCACCGAGTACTACTGAATCAGCTACAGTCACCTAGTTTTGAACCCTGGAATGCGCTACTTTAAGTGATTGTGTTCCAAAGCGACTCGCTGGACTGGACCACCTGCTGCACCCCTGGTGTGTTTGCCTCACATCTACATAGACTACTCGCCAAAATAATTACCTGTCGTTATTATTTCCTGTGGCATATGAATAAATTCAATCATATTAATCACAGGTCCATTTTACCACTGTTATTAACTGACAATGTCAACATAAATGTAAATGGGACTGGCACGTTTCCGGCCACGAATGCACCCAAGTAATCTCAAACACTTCTGAAACATCTGCAAACATGTTCGTAGGAACTAAGGTTGTACATACCAACATAGTAGAATCTTACATGGTAAGATGTTGGTAGGCGATTTTTGGGCAACACGCATATATGACATACTACATAGTTCCCATGAACATCATACTTAGATGGTAGAATGTAAACATTCATTGTAGTACAGGAAAAGCACCCCTGAAAAGTTTGATGAGTGGAGCGAGCAATGTAACGAATTATCTGATGTGAGCAAGGTTAATTGACTGGTATAGAAATATAGGGATTTTTACATTTAATTGAAATAAGGCCAATTTATACAACTAAATTAACATATAATGTACATAGGTGCATGTTCCTTGCAGCCAGATGTTATTACATTCAAATTTGTCACTTGGAGAGAACAAATTTGTGTTCAGTTTACATGCCCGTATACTTTTTTCCAGGTTTTACTGCATATGATAGAACAATACATATACAGTGCATACAAGTAGTGATCATGACATTTGAACACATAATCAATCATGTAAGCATGATTGTATAAACAAATGGATTAGATCAAATTTTGCATGCTTGGGTGCTGGTACAGATGCTTGGCATTTCTGGACTCCTTTCCTACCTTCAGGACCTTCAGGTTCAGGACCTGCTTTGTGAAATTTTATGAGCACATGGAAATTAACGGCACAAGAAAAAACACAAAAGACACAGAAGCCATGGAGGTTGTCACCAAGCAAACATGTGGTTGTCAGAGCAATGATAGGTCAGGAGTGATTTACAGTGCTTTACAGCCATCAAAACTCAAGAGCACATTGTAGTACTTTTTGACAATAGAATTGTGGTTTCAAATTTATATATTTTTTAAAAGAGCAATTAAAACTCAAGAGCACATTGTAATACTTTTTGAAAGTAAAATTGTGGTTTCAAATTTATATATATTTTAAAAGAGCAATTAAAACTCAAGAGTTTTAATGTCTTAACGCGGGTCTACAAAATGGCACCTCTAATTTCATATTAGAGGTTACACCAGCGAAGAGATTCTGTAACATGTTCTGACACGGCCACGTGTTTGCATGGTTTGAAAAAACATTTACCATGGCAACATGAACACACACAAAAACATTTAAATTTATCATATTTTTGTTAGGATTGTGTCTTCAGCATTACTGTGCCCAGAGGTGTCATAGACATAACTTTTCTTTGTCGCTCAAATTTCCAGGGTTTGTCGCCTTAGATGCTTTGTTGTTTGTGTCCATTCAAAGTTAATTATTTCAGTCGCTCTTGCTGCCTGTATCGCTTGCGATCTAATCATATTGTCACTTTGAAATTCCAATTCCTGCACTCCGAAATTTCATCAGACGATGTCACTTTCATTTCTCACGTGTTCACATTGCAGAATTGATTTTGACTTTCTAAATGGTGTCCTTTTATGACTGGTGCATCACTCTTTCAGTGCTTCTGTTTCTTTCACATTCGTCTTTCTTCCTCCAGTTATGATTATCGGTCTTGACATTGGCAAGGAACAGGATATTCATCATTCAGGAGTCTTCCACTTGAGTTCTATCACCTAGACCTTCTTCTAGATGCGCGCTACTTTCAGCTTTGTTACCTTTGCTTGATAAGTGCACAAATGGTAACATTGATGACAAGTAAAGTTTGAGATTTTTTGAGATTATCCGCAGATTACACTTAGTTGGTTATATACTACAAAATCTGCTGTGTATCCTAGTGTTATGAAAGGAGATGTCCATCGTAAATCCATCCATATCACTGTAGCTTTCATTATGAGTGCTGTCAATATGAAAATGAATCAGAAAAATCTGTGCAACACACAGTACAGTAGACAGAATTTGCAAACCAGCCACCAAGGCTGCTACAACAGCAACAAGACAGGAAGTGACATCATACATTTTGTTCAATTGCTCAAACAATTTGCTTGACAATAATGTTTGGTTGCTTCAGCACTGCTTGGAGCTGTAACATCCTTCTGTGGTGCTTTTACTTACCTTGACCTGTAGCGGTCTCATCTGTCACTTTTGCTTTCCTTTTCCACATCTTGAATTATCTTTTTCTCCAAACTCAGTAAATATTCTGTAGAATAAAAGAAAAATACTCCATAATTTATCAATCCATGGCACCATGGTTGTTAATGGTCCCAAGGTATGATTGAGTTATTCAACTAATCAATGAATGAAAGGATGTCCTTTTCAGTTAAACTTCCAGTCTATGTTTTAATGATACCTGTATTTGTTTATGTTTATTTGTTTATAAACAAACATAGAGGACTTATGTTGTTTGTGTGTGTGTGTCCAGTGGTACAAATGAGGCAAGCTGAAATCAAACCATGAAGGGAGGTGTACTAATGGTATACAGTGTCCTTAAATACCTGCAAGTCTCTCCATCTGGCCTACCAATCAATCTACCCTACAGTAGCTGTAGACTGTCATCCGTCTTTTGGCTGCAACAGTTGGATCACGAGCGATCCATCTACTGCAGGAATGCCATGTTGACATGGTTTGAGTAATCCCTGTACTTGTTGAGGAGTACACTAAATCTTTGGTGAGAAAAGAGGAAGCGCACAAGCCAGCGGTAGGCCCTTTTGGCTTCTGGTTGTGAATCATAATATAGATAACAGAAAGGACTGTCACTACCCTCTCTGAAGTTTGAATTGGCATACTCTTTTGAAATAGGGTCCGATAGGGCTGACTTTCTTTTGCAGAGTCTAGTAGAACTGATATAATGAAGCATTTAGAAACATTTTCTTCAGGTATGAATGATTGCACGTTTAGCTTTTTTTTTTGTCACTGTAAACATTTGTAATGTATGTATGTAACACTGGTAAATGTTCTCTGTTATACCACCACCAAAAAAAAAAGGTAAAGAAAAATAATGTCCATTCAGAGGTTTTAACAGGGTTGATATTAGGACACTTCAGTCATGTGCCCTGTCTGCCTCAGATTTATAAGTGTATAAAGATGCTGATTTAATATCACATGCGTTTCAGGTAATCCAAAACGTATGACATATGTGTCATATTCCGGGTTCTTGTGGAGGTTATTTGAAGGTCCAAGCAAATTACTTAGACACCTGATATGTCACATGCTATACATAAAACTCTGATCAACCTATCACAAATGTCATGGTGTGCTGGTAAATCACCAGTGACTGGATGGGCTCGTTGTCCTGAAATGGCAGGGAATATCCTTTTTGGAGGGGATTGGTTCAATCACTGCTGGACCTTAGGATACAGTAAGTGTTTATGTGTATACCTAATAAGCTATAGTTATCAATTGATAATAAATAAAACGCTTATAGCTAATAGTTAAAACAGAGCTAAGAATTAGAATAACATGATTGAGAGCTAACTGGATGATTTATCTTTTTAAATGAGTCATTTTGATTATCTGTTTAAATGTGGTGGGTATTAGAGACATTAATCCATACAACCGCACGAGTTGCTGGATAGATATCCGTTGTCTCGTAAAGCTAGTGTTAATCTGCAGTTGATCAAACTTGTGAAGTGTAAATTTGGAACACCTCCTCTATCGCCACCAGTGAGTCTAAACTCCTTACTTGGCTTTGCTTAATGGTTGAAAGTGAGCCAGTGGGTAAATGACAGCACACTTAGTGCCTGGAGATACCAAGCTCTGGGGGGTAATGTTTTATGGGAACGTGGTTCCCTCAGCACGCTCATATTTAATGCATCCACCTGCCGCCTCAGTTGGGCAAAGAACGCTGTGGCACGGGACCTATAGAATGTGAGCTGTGTCCACCACTAAAATTATGTGAGTCTGTCAAGGACACTAGAGAGTGATGGTGTTTCTAAATGCTCAGCCAGCCTCTTTATAGGTAATAGTTTCCCTCTTTTACCAATAAGGATGTAAAAATGTTTGGCCAAAGATACAGTACAGTAATGAACAGTGGGTTGGCTGATTTCAAATGTAAGAGGCCAATGCTGGATGATGAGGATGGAATGGAGGAGGTAGCAAAGCTCTATGGTACCTCAGACTAACGACTGTTAGAGAGACTTTACAATGTGCAAGGTTGCTAAAAGTAACCTTAGTAAGCGAGGGTTCATCGTGACCAAAGTATGGTCACAAATCACCCTCTCTATAAGCTGATAATTAGATGGTGAAAGCATGAAATTTAAAAATGAAAATACTAATGAACAATTAAATATTCACCAGTCTGTTCCATTACATGATCAATAATACACGCGCAAAATATTGATGCACTGCACTGCAGTCAACCGTATAAACTATTGAAGTGGATGATCGTATACCTAAAATAAGTCTGCAGGGGATGTGGTGCCAATACTTGTGACCAGAAGAATCTCTCTGCCATTAAAGGGCCCCTATTAAAGTCATAAGCGTTTGCTTTTAAAGAAAATAATGTTCAACATTTCAATTAAGTATTTAATGTGAATAACCGATTACTTGAATAAAGTTGTTAACTTTTTCTTAATATGCTTTGTGAGGATGCATTTTAGCCTGTAAATGTATATTATCTAAACTAAGCACAAAATTGTAATATGTAGTTTACATAAGTGCGCTGAATATGTGTTTAGGGACATCACCTTCTTATGTGGAAAACATTGCATCTTCCATAAACTTTATGAGCATACGAAAAAAATAAAATGAAATAAAATTATAATCAAAACTGAACAGCCATCTTTTGAAAAAAAATAAAAAAATCTTTGATTAATCTTTTGTAAACATCGTAGATGACCTTGCTACAACACAAGTCTGATGGTAAACTTACCGTCTGCCGTCAGATCAGCTCGAGCTCCTGTCGCACTGCTGCCCAGACTGATATTTGAATGTTGCTTCCCGTTGTACAAGCTAATAAATCCTTCTAGGAATGCTCATGATTCAACAGCCAGATTCCTTGTTCTCAGACAGAGTGACTGCCAAAGGGATGGCCTTCCCCCTCAGTCTCCCGCAGAGGAGGTAGACTGGAGGGGTGGGGTGGGACATACAGAAACCGCTTTTTGGGGGTGGCAGATTGCAGATGCATCATGTTGGTAAAGTGTACAGGAACTTTTACATACATTTTATTTTTTTACTTGTGTGTGTTTGTGTGTCTTTTTTGGAGGACAAGGCAATTTTCACTGATTGCTGAATGTACATCTGAGATCAAATGACCATCTAAGGGTCCAAATTTTCTGAAAAATGGAGATGAAATGGGAGACGGAGTCTCAGATGTCTGTGCTGGTCAAGTAATGGTGGGGCGAATACAAGCCTGGTACTCAACAGAAGGCCTATCTGCTTGGATAAGGGTATGATATTGTTTTATACTAGATAGTTTTTTTTATTATAATACTGTTTATATTCCTATGATGTTATGAATGTATGAAACATAGCTTTTCTTTTATGCTTAGTTTAGCTTTTCATATGGACCATGTCTATCGTAAATATAATTTGATGTAATTGATTCAAATATTCTTTTCCAACAAAAGTGACAGGCAAGTCATTATGTTGATTGAAATGTGGTTGATTTGATTTCCTCAAGTCTTGCAATTCACGTTTATATAGCTCGTTTTGTTTTCCATGGGACAATCAGTAATATAATGTTTAATTTGTTATAATAAGCCCATGTTAAAATGGTTACCTAAGTCAATGAGTAATCTTGTTTTGGTTTAAGGAAAGTTGAAGAAAAATGTTGCCTATTCTATAGTCTACTGGTTTTAATTCACATAAATTATTGCACCAGCATATTACAGCTATTTAAACACAGCAGGAGCTGTTTTTATATAGCCTACCTCAGATGCTCTGATTGGACATCAAAGTGAATATATGCGTGGCTGCTAATTGTCCTTTTGAACTCCACAACTCAAATTGTTATTGATAGACTGACAGTTGTTGGCGCTAGTGTTTGTTTATTTTACGAGTAGGCAGAGATCATGTTAGTGGGCTGCTGCCAATCATAATCCTGAGTGTAATAAAACAGTCCCTTTGACTGGACAGGTGGACATTATTTTCTTTCTCGTGCCAGTTTTATACTTAAGCAATACGACACGAGTGAGTGGGTGTGTTCACCTCACAGTCTCTGCCTGTAGCCTTGTGCCCACATTTAAACCACAAGCATGATATCCTTACTAACCTTGTGTAGCGGTTGATTTCGTCTGCGTTGTGTTTTATTTATTTGATGACCCAGAGCAATTGCTGCACAAAAACTTTATTGCCTGCACACATGTAAAGGCACACATACAAACGTAGGTCCTGGTTAGCTTGCCCTTCCAACTCCTCAATCCAAAGCAAAACGAAACAGGCTGCGTACGTAACGTAACGCATAATAGAAACATGTCACACCTGCACACATGTAAAATAATCAAATACCGTACAGACAAAAAGAAATATTACAGTGAGTTAGCAAGAGCCTGCATAACAACAACTGGAATCCACAGTGGGGCTAGTCCCAACATGTGGTGTGTCACAAAATCATAAACATTACTTAAAGAAAAGCCATCTTGCAAAAATAACCCAATAATAATGCACACAGAATATATACAGATAAAATAAATACAATTAGACCTACAGATGACACTTTTAATATTAATATTTTGATAGATTGGTATTAGCTACTATCTCCCAAACCTGCCTCAATCCAAAGCAAAACGAAACAGGAAGGAGGAAGAGGAGATAGGGAAACATAAGGCAAGGGGGGAAAGGATGGGCTACCAGGAACCTCTTACTATAGCAAGGTACCATCGAGAACTATATTACAGACTAGATCTTGTGCAGTTATACATTAATGCAAAGGGGGGACCTTTCAACCTGTTACACTTGCAAACACCAGTATCATATTGCTTGAAATAGTTTTGTCACCAACTAATTGAGGTTTGTGGTTGCTTTTCTTCATTTTAACTTTCAAGCCCTTCCCTATACCTTTAGCCTTGTGATTGCGGGATTTAGCTTTGCTAAGTAGAAGACACTGTTTTTTTCCCTACTCTGCTGAAGAAACCAGTAATCGGCACCATGCTTGCCTGTGTGATTATAACTTTCCCACTCAAGGCTTGGGGCCATTTTAACTCCATTCTTTTGCGAATGTTGGTTATGTCGTTTTTACAAAAGCTCCTTGGTCTGACTCAGACTTGATATGATATAGAGTGACATTGTGTCTGTCTCTGTTAGGTCCGTAAGTATGAAATTAATGTTGACATCTGCAGGTCAACTGGTAGGTGACAGATTTACTATGGTCAAGTCAATATTCTGGTTATAGGAGAAACCTGAATAAAATGTTTTATAATCTTTATGGAGGGGAAGTGTGGAGGGGTAGTGTTTTGCACGAATATTGACATTTACACATCAGCCGCTATATTTCAGCTAGATCACTGACGTAGCTGACACAGTTGCCATTAGCTGCGTCATGCCAGTTGAATGTGCACACACGTTAACCGTCAGTAGCATTAAGATGTATACATGACCCAGTGTCCTGTTCAAGTCAGGCATATGCCAAGGGTTTTTTTAGAAACCGGTGTGTGGCTAAATTCAGAGGATGACAATCGGAATGAGGAGTTTAAATGACTTGCATGCAAACTGAAGTATTCTGCAGTATTCTGCATGTAAGCATAGTCACTGTTAACTGGGCATAGTCAGAATGATGGTGTGCAAGAAGGACATCCGCTCTCATGGGACATCCCATGGAATGCTTGTCAAATCAGATATTAATGAATTGTTTGGCTGGATATAGCTTGACTGTTGGGTAATATATTGTGTAGATATACCATGACTGTAATGGGCTTAGTGGCCGAGAGTGGGAAATTGGAGGAATAGGAGGACATGGGAATGCGCAGAAATAGAACCATTTGTTTGTTTTTTGACAAGAGTTCTGTAGCTTCCACATAACAATGATTTGTTTATATAAAGATACAGAACTAGTGGTACAGTGGAAAAAAGCCCTGAATCCTGTCACCAAACACAGATTGGACCTCTTACCATGAGTTTGTGTGTACTAATAGACAGCATTTCAGGTATTTACTCTTGATTACGTTCTACTCCTTGAATGTTTCCTGAATTCATAGAAGACCTATTACTACACTACATGAAAACAATGGTGGTCAGTGCACAGATGAAGAAGTTCTCAGTGCAAGTTAGAGGAGACTTCTAAAACAACAACAACAACAAAAATAGCAATAAATTCTCCCTGAATCTAAATTTCAGTTTCTCCTGTACACAGAAGCCTTATAGAGTGCTGTTGTTCGTATCAGTAAAGTAATGCTTCTATTTTCCATGGTCTTTGTGCTGTTTTAAATCATTTTAAGTAAAAAGACAATGTATTTTTTAAAAATGACAGAATGCGGGTTGTAGAATTAGACTGGTTGGATTATTTGATCCAGCTGCTCAAATTAGCACTAGCCAGCTTAGGTTTTAAATTACAGACAGAAGGTGTAGTATTCACACTTCAAGTGCCAAAGCATTTTTAGGCGTGGATTTCCCAAATGGATGGCTGGATTTTTAGCATACCAAGCGGTTGAACTGGCAAGTGTGAATTCAGACATTTTAACACGTAAATGTTTACCATGGAGTGTAGGACTCTCTTTGGTACTCTATGATGACGCTTAGAGGAAGCATTTATTCCATGCTTAGTAAAGACACCTTAGGACTATGTAAGCGCAGTCCAACAAGTAGGCCAAATATTTTAGGAACATTTTTGTCTATGACTCCATGCTTTGACCCAACTCAGGCATTGGAGGACGTGATCTGAGAGGCTTGATATCCCTTAAGTTTGGGTCAGAGGTCAAACGCCTTCCATATTCCCACAGTAAACAATGCAGGGTTCCTGTCAGTTGACACACACTATTTCACATCTGTCTTGCGCTAGCTTTGTGTGGGCATGGGCAATAAATGGAAAAGCAGAACGCATTGATGGGAAAACGTTTTGTGTATGTGTGTCAGATTGTTTTGTAAATGTATGTGTGTCAGATTGTTTCACCAACAAGACAAAGAAGGCCTAAACAACCATGAGACTGTGAATGATATGAAAATGTATTTTCTTTTGTATTTTCATGCTGAAATCAGAAATCTGGACAGCACTATATTTACTATATTATATAATATTATATTATATTGTTTAATTTTGTCTACATTGTAGACACTGTCAGGAGGGTATTGTGATATTTATTTGTTGTGATTGCAGCTTTTGATTAAGAGAGTATTTAAACATCTCCTTAAAAAAAAAACAGAGTGTAAGGTATGTCAGGGATTGTTTGTTTGGGATAGTAGCACATTCAGCATGGAGCCTGTGAGAGTGCCACAGTGTTTTACATTCAGATGTTTGACACTCCACTTGATGATCACCCCTCAGCATACTGTAGTCATCCAGTGTGCTTGTTTTACCATCTGTCACAAGGCCTCACACATTTCTTTTTTACTGCCACTATGTGCTAGTGTTCCTTTAGTGTTTATTTTGGGTAATAATGGAAGGTGATAAACCAAGGTCAAGGTAACGCTGGTGGAAGAAATAGCTGCCAACTAATGGTTGCTAACTCATTAGCCAATGCCAAATACAGTATCTGATGTCATCTATTGAATAAAAAAATAACAGAAAGTCAATACAAAAGACCTCACTGTGTCAGCTTTTGTATTTTTATGAATTCCCATAAATATTTTACAAGAGAAGCTAACTTGCTGTAATGACATTTACAAGCAAGTCTGTGAACAAACAAAGCTATACATGCTTTAACCCCATGCATAAATCACCAAACCTGTTTGCCATGAACAACAAATACTGTTTTGGTGGGCAGTTAAAGATAGGCGAACAGCATTTCTTATTCAACTAAAATATCTGAATAGAATCAATGCATGTATGCGCTATAACATGTAAGGCATATTAACACTGATTGGTGTTCTTTTTTAAAATGAGAAGAAAGAAATTCATTGCAAAGTAATTGTTTTCATATTTTATTTTATTGGCCATATAAGATATGTTGACAGCAGTTAGATGTCCATGTGCTTACCATGACATTCCTACACAAAATTAATAATCAAAACTTTTACTATGTTTTAACAGCAACAAAAATATAATGCAATAACATAATTTTTATTTGTCTTTTGTCTCCATCAGTTTAATGTAGACCGTCCTAGAATGTAGAGTGTTTCTTTTTATATTTTATTTTACAAAACTAATGTCATGACACATTTGATCAGGAAAAACAAGAAAAATATGTAATCAAAACACTTCAGAGAAACAACTTCATGTGTTGGATTCAACTTCATTCGCTGCAGCTTTGGATCCTTTATTCTGAAAGATTAAAAAAGTATCAGTTAACAAAAAGTCCTTGGAACTGTCAAGCACACACAGTTGATACTGAATTTCCATAAAGAAAAGATCAAATAGAACATTTCACACTTTCAACAACCAATCAAAATTCATACCTCGAACCGTGAGTTTGGTAGTACACTCTGCCATGCCATGTTGGTTCTCTGCAATGACTTTGTACTCGCCGTTGTCCTTTGGGCTGACTCTCAAGATGAGCAAGGAACAGACCCCACACGTGTTAGAGATGAAGTAATTGGTATCCGTGTTGACACTTACGTTGTTGCGATACCATGTGACATGAGGTGCCGGGTTTCCCCTGACAGCACAGCTCATATAGCACTCATAGCTTTCTGGGCTGCTGCGGGTCTTTAGTGGGACAAGGAAGGATGGTGCTGCGTCAAATGTGCAGGTCTTTGTTTCGGGCATAGTAATAGTAAACTTTTCTGTGAAATAATAATAAAAGAAAAAAAAAAAAAAAACAACAAAACAATCATCTTAGTGCAGATACCCACTCTCCAATGACCACCTTTTTATAGTGCATAAAGTCTTATGTAAACTTTGACCTGACTTAGAGCTGTAAAAAGTGATATTACCTTTCTTCTTAACCACTTCCCATCTCTGAGACTCTGAAGGATTAGACATCCCCATGTCATTTTTGGCATACACCCGGAATTGATACTCTCGTCCAGGCAAGATGTTCACAGCTGTGAAGTTGTTGTTGAAGAGGCGGTCAGCCAAGGTTTGCCAAGAGCGCTTAACTGAGTCTCGCTTTGTCACCATATAATGTAGCCTGTCATCACGCTTCTCATCTGGGGATGCCGTCCAGGATACCGTAACAGTGCCTGGGACATTCTGATCAAGCTCCACTGGACCCGGGGGCTTTGGGTCATCTGAACAGTATATGATAAAGCGTGAACACAAAAATATTTCCTCTCGCAAGACTCAAATTACAGTAAACATGTTTGAAATTATTTCAAATTAGGCGAAACACAAACAAGATGGTACACTAGTCATCAGAGCTATGTGTAAGTTTGATAGAATTTCTGATGACAACTAACAGTTATTTTTTTCCAATGCAAAGAAAGAGATGCTGACATACAGTTAGTGTACACATACTGAGGTGTGATAGCAATAGGTATCGAACCAAATGTTATATTTCAGATTATTATCAGTAATTGTTTCACTGTTACCTGTGACTCTAATCTCAGTGCTAAATGTTTCTTGTCCAACAATGTTTTTGATAATGATGGTGTAAATTCCAGTGTCTGAGCGTTCCGATGAAGGAATTAGAAGCTGTGATGTGCCTTCGGCATTGCTTACAGTGACTTTTTTCAATATGGGCATACCGTCTTTCAACCAGGTTATTTTTGGCATGGGTGATGCCTGAAAAAATTTATTTTTAAAACATTACAGTAGATGAGTAGATATTACACAAAGTCTGTCAAAAGAAGTAAAAAATGTCAGATCTTCAGAAAGGCCAAAGAAAACATTTTGTTATTATTGACAAATTGTTGAATGGAGGATACCTGAAAGTTGATGTTTATGCGAGTTGAATTTCCAGCTTTCACAACCAAAAAGCTTTTCATTTTGCGATCTGTAAATCTTGGCCTCACTAGGAAAGAAAGGGAAAAGGAGCACTATCATTGAGGTAATCTGGTGCATTTTCCTATAGCTTTATATTGTTTTATCTGTATTTCTACCTGGAGGTGGCATAGCAATAATGTAGTTGTCTAAATCTTGAGGCACTCCATCTCCTCCTTCATTGTTTGCAACCACTCTGACCCAGTACATGGCCATGGACTTTAAACCAAGGATGGTGTATGAGGTTGTAATGATTAGATTTGAGTTACAGCGTGCCCATTCAGTATTTTCAGCGGGCCTGATTTCAACATAGTAGCCTTTTGCTTCATCCTGCACCCCTGCCTCCTCTTTAGGTTTAGTCCAACCCAAGGACAAGGAAGTATAGGTTGAATCTGTCACTTTCAGGTCAATGACTTTTCCAGGTGGCTCTGTAGTAGTAGGAAATTTACAAATGTATTATGAAAAGATCTTTACACTTTACACGATCAGTGTGATCAGTGATAGAGATTTTGGTTTACAAATATAGATTGAGCCTTACTCTTTGGATCTCGAGCAAAAACAAACTCAGATGGGGTGCTTGCTTCTCCAGCGCCAGAGAAATTGATGGCCGACACTCTGAATTCATACTCAATTCCCTCAACTACATCTTTCACTCCGTATTGCTTTGCTGAAAGAGTTTGAGAGACTTTGAGATTTATGCAATGATAAACAAATGTTATTGTGTGTTTAGGATCAGACACCATCAGTATTTAATCAGTATCTTCCATGATGTTGAAAATTATTTTGTGATTTTATTTAGGGCGTATTCCTGATACCTTTGATTGGCTCATCTGGTGGGTTTACTGGTCCCCATAAATTGCTGCCTCTCTTGCGTTTCTCCAAATTGTACCCCAGAATGTTGGTTCCTCCAGTGTTACTTGGTGGAGACCAGGAGAGATTAATGCAGTCCTTGAAAGCACTAACCACTTTTGGTGCAGAGGGAGGGCCAGGGTAAGCTGTATTATAAATAAAGCAAGAAAATAAAGAGCATGAAGGTTGATTTTTTTGTAGCTTAGAGTAGTACATTTAATTTCCTATTGTGGCTTGCAGATATTTTCAAATCTTTATTTATTTTATTTTTTTCCTGCTGACACGGCATTTGGTGACCTTTACAAAAAAAGGCTATGGGAGAGAAAATACATTTTTTTTCCCTTTAACTACTCAAAGCAAAGCAGCACTGTGATATGACTGAAACAAAGCCTCAAACATGCCTTCACTTCTGGATTAACGTCATCAAGGAGGCAAGCTACCTACCTAATAGGTTCAACCTAATAGTGACAATGTCAATCTGATGGCCTTCCACACTCACCTTTGGTGCCAGCTTGGATATCATCTGTCACCATCACCTCACTTGTGCCCTCTGTAGTAATGGCCCTTATGCGATAGCAGTACTTTCTCCCATGGTCCACGTCATTGTCCTTGTAGTGAGGTTCACCTGGAATCATACCAATCTTCTTCCATGTATTGCGGCCCAACTGTTGACGTTCTAAGTTGTAGTTTATCACAGGGCATCCTCCGTCATCCTTTGGTGCGCGCCACTTTATCTCCACACAATGGGCTGAAGCTTCAATTATTTCAACTGGGCTCTGGGGTGGCGTAGGCTTGTCTGAAATGTTAGATGACCATTAGCTACATGAAAAGATAAAGCATGAAAAATACAGCCACTATAGACATTCATTTCTTCAACATGATCCACATGATTTTACTGACCGAGGACAGTAAGCTGGGAAATAGCTTCAATTGTTCCAAACTCATTTTTTAATTTGATTTTAATCTCTCCTGTTTGCTTCCGTTGGCACTTGGTGAGTAGCAGATGGCTGTCAGAGTGTGATTTTTTAATTTTTATGTTTGTATCGTCCAGCAGCTCTTCGCCTTCTATGTACCAATGGACCTTTATTGGAACTCGGCCCTCAAAGTTCAGCTCGAAGGTAGCACTTTGACCTGTTTTAATGATCACTGGTTCTGAGAACTTAGCCAGTTCATCAGGATCAATCCTAGGAGGGTCTGCAAAATATCACAGATGCAATGCACGTTTAATGTGAGTTTGGACTAGAAAATATATTTTTTTAGAAGATTTATTCATTGCTTACCCTCAACAATCACCATTGCTTCAGTTTTACGTCCATCTGCCTCAAAGCGGTATTTTCCCGCAGTCTCCTCTGTGCACTTATTGATAACGAGCTTGTGATAGGCTCCATCCTTAACCAATGCCAATCCATCCTCTGAGATTAACTGAGATTTAAGAGAAAAATCACTGAATGAAAAAAAATAACATTCATCCATTTCACAAATGTGATCGTATGATCAGCCATGATTTGGTCCAACGCGTAAACAAATTAAAATTTTAAAGACTTAATGTCTTAACATGCCTCTTTTCCATCTTTGTACCATACTCCAGCACAGTCTTCACTGCTCAGCTTGCAGACCAGCTCAGCTGGCTGCCCCATAACAGCATTGACATCTGATAGTCCAGAGGTGAAGTAGACACCTGGATCTGAAATATAATTCCAGGCTTGAGGTTTCTTAAAGAAACTGATGATTAAGGATTCAACCACAATTTCAACGTGATAAATCCTCTTCCTCCTCAATGGAGGAACGGAAGGCTTCCTTAAAATAAATAAATAAATAAACAAATAAAGCTTACCAATGACAGTATCAGGGACCAGTGGGCCAGCTCTGACTCTCTTCTTTTTCTCACCCTCTTCCTCAGCGGGCTCTTCCTCTTCCTCAATTATGATCTCTTCTATGACCTCAATCTCTTCCTCTACTAGTTCTCCTTCAGCTACGACTTCTGGTGTCTCTGCCACCACATCACCTTCAACAGTAGCAGGTGGCTGTGGTTTAGGGACTACAGTTTTTTTCTTCACAATCTTTTTGGTTGTGGTTTTAGCTGGTGCCTTGGCTGGTTTTGGTTCTGATTCTTTGACGGGTTCTACGACTGGTTCCGATGGAGGAGGGGGTACTTCTGCTGGCGGTTTGGGAGCTGGTTCTTCCTTTGGTTTGGGGGTGGCAGGTGCGGGTTCCTTTTTAGGTGCAGGCTCCTCTTTAGGTGCCGCAGCCTCTTTTTCTGCTTGTGCTTGTTTCACCTTCTCAATTATTTGTGCCCTCTCAGCCTGGATCTTTTCACTTTGTTCTGCAGCAATCTTTGCAAGGTCAACTCCACTACCACCAGCTTTGGTGGTTTTACGTGCTTTCTTCTTGCCGAGCATACTTGGGTCATTGTCAGCTATGTCAACAAAAAGAATATAGTGTTAGAAATGGCAATTAAAGGAATATAATGTAAGTTTCATGGTTGTTTCTGATTTTCTCAACACTCCACATTAGCACATTATGAACTAGACATTCATTTTCTTGTAATCCTACAATTATTCTGTGTAGATTTATCTTGTTTAACATTTTCTATTGGGTGCTACAGAGCTCTGGAAGGACCTTATTCATTTTCTTTCCTCTACACCTTGTTTTCAACATAGATGAATATTTATGGCAATGTAGGCTAGATTCATTTCTGATTTACTTTGAATGGTGCGTCCCAATGGTATGATATTTCTTACACAATGTGGTGTCTACTGGTTAATATGGACAAATCAGTCCCAACAGGACACCCTTTTCAGGACGTATTTACCCATATTGACTGGCAGACAATACATTATCCCCAGGTTTCAGATTCAAAGTATCAAATATCACGGTTTTATAGCTGTTTGTAGTGTAACGTTACCTTCTACTACTAGCCATGCATTGCAGGATTTTATTCCAGCAACAGCTGCATAGATGCCCTTGTCAAGTTGCAGGCAGTCTTTCACCACCAATCTGTGGATGAGTTTGTCCTCAGATACTTCAATGTCATACTTTTCGCCTTGGGCCAGGGGAGCATTCTTTCCAAACCAGGAGATTTTTTCCAGTGGTTGAGACAAAACACACTCAAAGACAGCATCCTCTCTTTCTGTGGCCTTCACCTCTTGAATCTTAACCAAGAAGTCAACTGGTGGGACTGCAAAGAGTAGACAGAGTTTAAGAGTTTAAGTGTAGAGAGAGATTTTTTTCTATTATGTTAGTATTTAATTATGACCATTTTAAATGTCATGTGCACTTTTACTGAAATATGGCTCATGAACAAGTCTAACTAACTGCAGGGTTGTAAGAAAGAAAAGTTCCAAATGTGAACAGGCCTTTACAGGGTTGTCTTACTTTTAAAGTCTGTGGCGAAGACATTCACTCCTTCCACATCCACCTGGTATAACCCTGCATCTTCTGGCGAAAGATCTTTAACTGAAAACACAAATTTCTTTCCTATCTGTTTCAGAGAATGCTTCTCATCTGTTTCTGTTGTAAAAGGGACCATTTCCCCATTCTGTTAGAAAAAAAGCAAAAGCAAAATGAAAAGCCAATCAGCTTGAATACACCATTGTGTTTTAGTGTGTTACATCTTAAATAAACACATTTATTACACTCCAACTCAGGTACATACTTTGTAAAGGAAGATTCTTGATGTAGGGTCTTTGAGGTCCAGCTCAAATTCAAATTCAGCGCTTCCCTCTGATTTGACTTCAATTGGTTTCAAGTTATTCACATAATTCACAACCTGTTAAGAGAATGATATAAATAAATAAATAAAGTAAATAGTGTGTTGTGCCAGGCATTCCTCTATGGTAATGAAAACAGACCTAAATTATATTGAGACATGTCTGAATTGCATTACCTCAACAAAGATAAAATTTTTGTACATCACCTGGGCTTGTTCCTCCTCCCTTTCCTTCTTCTTCTCATTAAGTCTCTTCAGCATCCCACGGAAATCAGTGACTCCATGCTCTAAACAAATGCGCTCATAGTCCTTTTTGTCAGCACTTAGCAATAGCTCCCAAAAGCTTTCATCTGGCTCCCCATCATTTTTCTCCTCTTTTGGACGCTCAGCCCTTTCAAGGAGAGTAAATTGCATTTCTGATATTTGATATGTAGTATGAAAAAGTGCAGCCATAAAAAAAATTCACTTACCTTGTTTTCAGAAGTTTTGTGAAAACTGGAACTTCCCGTTGTGCTAAAAATGTTGATTTTGCAATATTACATGCTGGCCATTACAGTATATATGTTTTGTTTTCTTAGGGTGTAACACAAACACATATCCTCAGTGCATTGTTTACCTGTTCTTGATTCTTGCAGGGCTTTGCTCTTCTTGAATCCAACTAAAATGAACAAAAAATTTACAAAAATTTGAAAATGTAAAGGTGTATCTTAATGATAAAACATATTCCCAAACAAAAAATACTTGCCTTCAATGATATTGAGTGCTGCAGTTACTACAGCTTTTCCATATTCATTGACTGCAAAGCACTTATACGTATCAGCTTGTTCTGCTCCTACATCTGGCATCTGATTGAATGAAATTGATCTCTATCAGTGTCATATAAGCATTCCAATGTGCTACGGATATAAAGACCCTAATACCGCTGTTTGTCCTCTGTTAAAAGAGCTTAAACAGAGAAAACCTCAGTTTCACAAATTGCAGTATACTTTTTGCTCAAAATTTTGCTCAAAATTTTACTCAAGAATTGTTGTGTTTGTAATTTACATTGGTGTGTGTGTGTGTGCGTGTATGTATATGCGTGTGTGTGTGTGTGTGTGTGTGTGTGTGTGTGTGTGTGTGTGTGTGTGTGTGTGTGTGCGTGTGTGCGTGTGTGTGTGCGTGTGTGCGTGTGTGTGCGCGCGCGCGCAGTCATATCAAAGTTTTCCTTTTGAATATATTGTCCATATAACCATAAAAAAAGAGAAAGAAATACTGGGACCTGGAGTTGGTACTCATTTGAATTCGGGTCGAAAACCGCTTGGTACTTTTCAGGGTCGTCAATGCTGCCATTATTTCTTTTCCACGTCACAGTTGGTGTTGGATCGCCTGTAATTATGGCCCTGAAAATGGCCAGTTTACCTGCAAAATAATATGTATTAATATACTATACTGTATAATATGTATAATTTATAATAATATGATAAGGTATTTTTTCAGTCAGGTTTCTAATTTAAGTTTGGTAAAAATGTAAAAAAAAAAAAAAAATCACCGCTCATCTGTTGAGGTGCAGGATTGGCAAGTAGCTCAATAAAAAGTGAAGAAAAATCCGCACACTCAAGTCTTTGCAAGAGTCTTCGAAGATCGTCTGACAGAAAGCTGGCACTTAGAGTTAAAAAAAAAAAAACTTGTTTGCAAAGACTTTGGTGTGCGGATTTTTCTTCACTTTTTATTTAGGATTCTAATTTAAAAAAAAAAATAAAAGAAAAAAAACTATACAGGTAATAACATCACCACTATAAAACACTTTACTTGATGGGTGACTAACACATCCATAACAGCTGACACAAATTGCTCGCAAAACATGCTATGACTCAAAGTTCAGTATGAGTCATGTTTTATGAAACAGCCATGAATGTTTTGTGAGCAACTTATAACATCTACTGTGAATGTGTACTCACTTATCAAGTAACGTGTTACCAAAGAGTGGTTTAGTAGTCCATGAAAGATTTGAAATGTTGGATACACAATCATGTTAACTATGATTTCCTACCCTCTTGGATAGTAAGAGCAATTGGCTTGCGGGTGAAGTCTGGAGTGGACTTTCCTTCTGGAACCTCTTCAACATATTGTGTTATCATCACTCCTGGGACTCTGGACCTTCTCTTGATTTTCACTACAAGGAAAAGAGGGGAAATAATTAAAAGAAAAATCCCTGAAATAGTGCTGTAGTTCCAGGTTTGGCCCTATTTAAGCCTAGCCCAGGGCACAAAGAAAAGGAGAAATTAAATGCCTACCTGGGCCATTCCTAAGTTCAACCACCAGGTTTGGTCCCGACTATTAATATGACTTGCTTACCTTGCCCAGGGGCAGTGGGCTCCTCATCTTTTGTTTTCCTGAATTTCATCCTGGTGTTCCTCAATGCAATCAGACCTCAGACTAAAAGAAACCAGTGGCATAATCAATATCTCTATTTCATTTTGCTTACAAAAACTATGGCCAGCCAACAAGTAAGGGATAACGGCCGACGAGGTGTCCAGTTATTCATTTATAATTGTCGAGGCGGAATCTAGAACTCCGGCGACGCGCGCAGTGCGAAGACGGAGTTATTCCGATTCCGCCAAGACAATTATAAATAAATAACTGGACACCTCGGAGGTCGTTATCCCGCTTATCTCCCGTATCTATCTATCTCTCGTATATTTGAAGAAGCGTATAAAACGTAAAAGAAATATGCAACTCAAATTTAAAAGAAGCTAACCTGTTCGGTTTGGGTACTACTTTCAGTTGAAAGTAGATCTACCAGGTTGCTTATTGTTGTTATAGTTACCATTCTGAAAGGCATTCATATGGAACGGTAATCGGTTATTAGATGAGTTATTTTTTGGAACTACTTCCAAAGTAGCCGGTTATCTGGAATTAATGGCCACCTAGCAGCCAATCAGAGAAGAGAATGGCGTTCTGAAGGGAGATAAGATGCTGAAAAGTACCCCGTACAGTGTTATTCACTGTGATACCTTTCTGTGTGTCAATTTTCAGCTATTATTTCATCCAGTTTAGATTTAGCAATGTGTTGTATAAAGGTCGCTGGAAATCAGGATTAAGTTATTTTTAACTTGGGGAGAGGAAAGGACTTAGCAAGGCGTTTAGACAGTAAACGGATCTTTGTGGTGTTGCATGTGTGAAACTGTAAAGTGGCAGGCATTTAACAGATGACCATGTGGGATCTCAACCCTTAAATTCTCTTTTTCATTTTGTCATAGTACTGTACTTGGAAATGAACACACTATCAATATGCAATTTCCTTCCATATCTCCATCAACAACCATAAATGTAGGCCTGTAAACAATTTTTATTACCGAGTATAGGATCTTAAAGGCTTAAAGCTGGCTGTAGCATAGATGTAAGGACATAAGACTGTAACAGGCAGTATCAGCTTTTAGCAGCAGTCAGAAACTCCATCTGTCCCAGACAGGATTTATCTTCCCAGATGGCTGGAGTCAGCATAGGTGTCACTTTCCAAGATCTCTAACCACTGGATTTAGGCAATATGTCTACAGTAAGAATCCTACGCTGACATATTTTAAGCAAACCCCACTCATGTTGAAGTCTCTATTAAACTGAGTGATTGAAAGCTGGAGGGTAAAATCATAGTTTTACATATTTTAGATGATTTCAAACATATATTACAGATTGTTTAAGCAAGATTGGGTTGCATGAGCACATTTATTATTTTTATTTATGTATTTATTTTCTTTGACATAGTATTTAGGAAAGCATGTTTGTGATTGTATTCAAATGACCTTAGATAACAATGCAGGTTGTGTATCGTTCTCCTCTGGCTCTAACTTTGTCTACCGTGTAACCCTGGTCGCGTTTACAGCCTGTGAAATACCCATGATATGGTGATGCCAGAACGCGGCCTAGCAACATGACTGAAATTGGATATAAGATGATAACAGCCAGCTGTACATATTTTTTTTTCTTTTTTTGACATAAAAAGTCTACACGGCTCTCTTTCACTTGTGTGTGCCTTGGACGATGATTTGATTTGATCTGTGTTACAGGCGGAAACTCAAAACGGATTGTAAATAAAGGAATTCCTGTGATCCGAGAACACTTTGCATGTACCAAAGTAGGCTGAGGCCACTTGCGCTCTCCTCCGTGAGTGATAGGTCACATACCTCATAAAACCATCAGTCAGAGAGCAACTCGTGACATGGGCTACCTTCTGCTTCGGCAGACTAGCTGGTTCAATGACGTGCAATTTTGCTTCTTTCAAATGTCAATGTTGCAACTAAGTGGAGCCAAAATTGCAATTTTTTTTTTTTTGTTTGTTTTTGTATTAGTTCAGTATTGGCAATGATCCTTTTTCAACCCTTGAGAATAATGTAACTGTGGACAGTAAAGAAATTACTTTTGTAATATACTGTAAACTTTCCCCCTTTGAAAACATGATGTTATATACTCTAATATTTTAATAATCTCATATTGCTATGTTGGTAGTAAATCACCCTCTTAGGAAATCACGTTTTCTCATGATCACATTCTTGCTCATTGATACATTTGTTCAAGTTATTGGGAACCACCCTTTGATCTTTGATTAAAGAAATTTGATTAAAGAAATTTGCAACAACATATATATCCCCCATGTCCATATCTGTATTGGGTGAAAAATAGCACGGCATGGCAACAGCAACTTGCGATTGATTTATAAATACAGTCGTCCTCGTCGGCTCAGGGCTTGTTCTCAGATCCTGAGCTCCGTCTAGTGGTATGACTACAGGCTCCTCTTTCATTTTTATGTTATTTTTTTACGACACAGAGACTTGCTTCTTCACCATTAAACTTTCATTAAATCACTATCTTAAGTTTCTCTGTGCTAAAGAGGAGAGTTAAAAACGAAGTGCTAAAGCTGCATAAAGTATTATTAGAGTACATTGACCTAGATCATGGTGTGAGTGTTGACAAAGGTAGATATCAAGTTTCTTTTGGCATAAACAATTTTTATGTCCAAAAGGACATTTAAAAAGTCTGCAGTCCATACTTCTTACTATTGCTGATTATGTATTTATACTATTCATTTCCTGTTGGTAGATACATTAATTCACATAAAGTGAAGCCATGGTCATCTCAGCAAAAACACAGGTCCATTTTTATTTCATTTTCTCCTCACATTTTGCTGAAATTGACCCTCATTTGCACAGCTCTACAGAAAAATAAATAGACTAGTTGACTGACAAAAAGATATTTGCAATGTTTGAAAGTTAGTGTCCATGCCTTTTAGTTATTTGTTTGTTTGTTTGTTTATTTATGTCACATATTTGGTGGGATTAGCTGTCTTTTTACACATCTTTAAACAAAGAGGAAATAGTTAGACACTAAAAAGATTTTTGACACTCGGGTCACTGTAGGGTTAAATGGATAGTGCATGTCAGTCATGTTTTTGATACTTGTGTGTACAGTGCAGAAGATAGATGGAGATATTTCATTCACAGTTTCATGTATCACATATCATGTATCTTTTTTCCCCCTATTACTACTTCAAGATTTACAATCTTCAATTGGCAGCCAAACATACAATTGACCACAAAATAGCATTCATTAATTAAGGTAGTTGTCCAGCAATTATGCTGTTTATTGACATAAATGCAGTAGTTTTGTTTGTTTGTTTGTTTTTGTATTCCACAGTGAGCAAAGACCTTAAGATTCAAATTCAGCTATAGTGGACTGAGGTGCAGAAACAATCACACAGAGGTTTCCCTATAAGTGTGCAATCAGAAGCCCAATTTGATTTTTTCTTTTCTAAATGTGAGTAGTTTTCAAAGATCCAATCGCAAAATTGTCTGATAAATCAGATCCAGGGACTTACTTGAATGTTGACTATGTTCTCTTGTCCCCGCTCACTTCTTATGCTTGCCACACTCTTCCTGATATTCTCTTTGCCAGACAGTAAAGCTCTTTTAGGGTTGAGCAAGGCTTTTTTCATAAGCCACCCCCTGCAATCCTAAGGGATTGACTTACGTCTGTTTGCGGCCCAGGAGGTGAGAACTCTTCCATTTAAACTCCTCCCTCACTAACTTTCTCTGTCAGAGAATGCCACAGATTTTGCTTGGTGGAATTGCATGTAAAATGCCAGTCACACGTTCAATAGTCAGAGGCGTGCGTGTAAAGAACTCAGCATTCACAACAAATGGACATAGTTAAACAGATATCCAGACTTGAGGTAAGGTCATTAATTCATCAATAGACTGGAGGTTTTGTGAGACATAACCTTGCTTGAAGCCATAACCTTGCCATTGATAAAACCGCAATATTGTTGGTTCTTTTTCCGTAACATTGCGTCAGCTTGACTAGTTTTGATGTGCATAAATGTAATATGAAAACAAACCCTTCTTAGTTAAGCACGTTAGGCACTTAAGATGTTGTTTCCCTCCAGTAGAATATAGTAGCAATCCAATTAAACAGGAAAATATTGAATCCAACCAAGTCTGATATTTTTTTATAGGTTTGAAGGACCATCAGAAGTTGTATATCCTCCATTTGCATAATTATTGAAAGTGCATCATTGAATGTTGAATAGAAGACTATAGAAATAGATGGGGTTTAATGCATCAAGCATCAGTTCTTTACGGAAAAACTCTCTGGAGTATGATTTCGGAAATCTAACCGATTGCCTTTTCTCACGGCAAGGACAGGACAAGGACAAGTATAGCCCTCTTTCTGTAATGACACTTCATATTTCAGGCCATGTACAGTATATAGGGCTATAGTATACTGTACAGCATCTATAGGTCTGTGTTTTTGAAAAAGCATTTGTAGGAAACTTAAGCCTTGAAATGATCCACGGGTGTCGTTTGCACCCTTGTTTTTAGAGTCTTCTCAGGTACAGTGTTAGAGGAATGCAAAGTCATCTGAGGAGGGCTTGACAACACTGGAAGGGGATTATTATATAACACGGTAGAATTGGACCAAATAAGGGAAGGTTTTAGTATGCATGCACTTGGAATGGACAGGGCACACTACTTGTAAATCAGCCAGATGGCCATGTCAAAAGTCTGACCCAGCCACTAGTCACACACACACCACATGATCTGGTGCTAGAGCACGAGGTCACAGGTCACACAATTTATGTCAAGATTCCAAAAAAAGCTAGGTGTGTTCAGGGCAAGGGCTTTTTTCACATAAGTAGGTCAAAAACAAAATTTCATTTTTGTTCATTTTAGTTGCTTTGTAGTAAAGGGTACTGGCATGTCCTGCCACTCAATCGGGCATTGTTTTTAAATTATTTTCATACTTCATTGTCATGTCTTCTGTACATATTTTACGGTATGCACTTATCTAACTCCAACAGGCTTAAGCTTTGGTGAGACCCATTCATTTGATGATGAGTGGGCAACATTTCTAGTGTCTGGTCAGAGAAACTGGTCATGCGTCAAGTGTATCTCGTGAGAGACATGCTATCTCAAGTCCACCAAACTCCAGCTGCTGGACTTTGGACTTTGGGTGGACTTGAGATAGCATGTCTCCCACCAGGTCAGCTGCTGACCTCAGTTCAGCTGTTGACCTCTGCCATTCTGTCGTATGTGTGAAGTACAGCCGTCTCAGACGTTAGCATTACACTCCCATCACTGTGAGAGTTCTCCAAACTGCCAAAATAGGAATGAGGTTATGGCCTGACCATGGCCTGGAAACAGGGTCTCTCAGGGCCTACAGTATGTAAGATTGTAGGACTGGTGCTTTGTGTCAATTAGTCAAAGACATGTCACTGCCACAAAGGCTATTGCTCCTAGTTTGGAAATGGCTGGAAAGTGTGCAAGATTTTAGGACTGGTGCTTTGTGTCAAAGACATGCCACTGCAAAGCATTTGGAAATGCTTTTGCTTGGTTGTACTGGCTTATGCTAGAAAAGTGTTTTTCATAAACAGCCTAATCAGTATTAAGGTTTGTAGTATCAGTATACCTTGCATTGGCACCTCTTCAGAAGTGTGTTCTGTTTTGTTGAAGATTATAAGGGAGAGAAAACAGCAACCCATGAAGTCTTTATTGTACACTACACACACACACTTGTACACATGGTTTTAGAATTAAGGACAGCGTCTTGTCCTGATTCAGGAAACCTTTAGGAATCCAGTTAACACTCACACAGCATGTCTTGCTTAGAGAAGAAAATTAATTTGTCTCCTTCGTTGTGTTTTTTATGCATGGAGAAGTTCAAACTTTCATACTCTTCGACTGTTGCGCTGTCTCCATGGGAAGTTCAGGTCTATTCTGGTTGCACAGGAGGCTATGAATCATCTAATGTATATCCTCTCTCATCTCACAGTTGGCCTATCAGTGTTGTTGTGGCTGTGCTGCGCTGTTGTATATTTTCTATCACTTTAGATGAACTCTATCACAATCTTAAGCAAGATTTCAGATGCAATGCAAAGTGTTTTGTGTTGCTCTTTTCCTTGTAGGAATTCTGCACAGCTCATGCAGTTTGCCTACTGTAGTTAATCTAATCTGACACTGGCCTGTTATCAATTTGAATTATATCTTCCATAAGGGATTGAAATACCTTGTTGCATGAGAAGAGAGAAGTACACAGGCTTGTTAGCTAATCGGGATGTGTCCACTTAACATGCCACAGGGCAATAACTCCTCTAGTGTAAAAATGTCATCTACCACAGATTAATGGTGGCACCACCCGAGGGACAGCAAACAGATATGTTGCAGCATTTACATGTTTTATTTATAGAATGCACAGTTATATATATGGAAATACAGTTTAGCCGCATTTACTAGTTGATGAAATTCAAAATTGGTAACATTTATTTATTGATGATACATGGTTAATAGTACTTTGATACTTCTTTAGTTTCTTGTCTTCTGCAATAGCACAGTAGTCATTTTAACATATGGTGAACAGTATAGTATTTTAGTTGCTGTATTTAAGAAGCAACAGACAATGCAAGACATATATTTTGTCACATGCATACTCATGGTCACTTATCTACTGACAGCTCAGATATTGCACAGTGTCTATAACTATTTGTCCAGAGCAGTCTAAAAAGATTTTGGCAAGGACAAAACATGATGCATGTTAATGTCATCATAGCTCCCATTCATGTTCACCCCCTAACTAACTAATTAATTGAGTGATGCATACCATTCTGTAGTGTATGCAACACCTAGAATGTTGAGTAACATCACATTAGATGTGATAGACATTATATCTTCAGAAAAAAAGATAAACAAAAATACTTCTACATACAAATAATACACCAAATCACAAAATCTCAAAGTCCAAAAAAAAAAAAAAAAAAAATCAATCACAAAAATCACAAAAAAATGTTTTGAATGCATCAATGGCCTCTGCTCCGTTCTTCTTTTATTCTGGAAAGCAAACAAAGACAATTAAAATAATAATAATTTCATTTAAATTAGATTAGTTTAAATTAGATTTAATTATCCAGAAATTCAATAATTGAGGTGGCTTTCAATAGCCTTGGGCACTATAAAACAGTAGGGCTACGTGTTGATTCACTCCGGATAATTCCTTTAACGACTGGCTTTTAACTAGTAACAGGTAGTTAATCCTAGTAAGCTCTGATTGAGACAATGTGTGGCGGAAAGAGGTAGTTCTGCAAACCATGCCACAAAAGGGATAATGAACTTCACAACGTGCGCTCTTATCTGCTGCGCATCGGAGCCTTTTTACCACCTCAAACAAGCATTACTTTTGTGTACTGTATGTGTATGCCGTGTCATTCATTATCCCTTACATGTTGCATTATTTAAGCTAATTAGCTGTGACTTCTGACATTTTTGTTGCATCAACTTCAAAATGAGCATGTACTATATTTTCCATAAACTGTGATTTGTCAGTTTCAACTTTTGTCTTGCTTTTGTTTTGCTTTTTTGTGCTTTTTTCCAACTAAATTTGAGTTCATCACATCACATTGATCACATCCTGTTTCTATTTTGTGTAATAAATGTCTTTGACACCACAGTTATATTTTTACCTCGGACTGTAAGTTTAGTAGTGCACTCTACCCTTCCCAGGGGGTTCTCTGCAGTAATCGTGTAATCTCCCACGTCCTTGGGACCGACTCTCAAGATGAGCATTGAGCAGACACCACAGGTGTTGGTGATGAGGTAGTTGGTGTTTGTATTGAGGCTGACGTTATTGTGGTACCAGGTGATGTGGGGTGTTGGATCCCCCCTCACAGCACAACTCATGTAGCACTCGTAGCCCTCAGGAGCAGTGTGCATCTTAAGAGGAACCAGGAACTTGGGAGGCCTCTCCAGATTGCATGTCTTAGACTCAGGCATATTCAGTGAAAACTTTTCTGGAATACAAAATATAACATAACATAGCATAACATAACATAACATAAAAAATAATTGTAACACTTTAGTTTAAGGTTCACCTATTAACCACTAATACCTAATTAATGCCTGTATTAGTAACTTGTAAGGCATGTGCAACATTAATCATTTGTTAGGCGTGTATTCACAAAACTACCTGTTACTAATTAGGCCTTTATTCTTGATATAATGTTAATAATGTATATGAAGAGTTCAGATGCAAACCCTAAACACCATTTTGTGAAAACTGAGTTAATGTTATTGTGTGATCCTGTATAAATCTAGAATATAAATGAAATGTTTTGTGAAAACATAAAATAAACCTGCTCCCGCGTGTCTAAAATATCTGTTTACAATCAAAACACTGTAAACACCTGATAGAAATGCCTTTTCTCAAAGGTGGTCAAATGAGTAGGGTTTTGCATCTGAACTCTCAGATCATATAATAATATATCAAGAATAAAGGCCTAATTAGTCATGAACAAGACATTTGTGAATACACGCCTAACAAATGATTAATGTTGCCTAACACATGCCTTACAAGTCACTAATACAGGCATTAATTAGGTATGTACAGTATTAGGGGCTAATATGTGAACCTTAAAATAAAGTGTTACCAAAATAACATTATGTTATGGTATAACATGAAGCAAAATTGTTGTTAATTGACCCCAAAAAGCCAATCCAAATTCTTGTTAATGTATTTTTTTGCCTTTCTTCTGACAGGACATTGAGGAATGACAGACAACATGTGAAAGGGGGATGAAGAGGGATCAAGATTGGTATCCAGTGTGACATGGACACTGTAGCTGTTTGCACCACAACTCAAGGTAATTTTAGTTATGACCAGGGTAGGTTTAGGTCTCTCTGTATGTTATCTGTGCTTTTATCTGTTTGTTATGCCATGTTCTATTCACTCAATGCAAACACAATCCCTTGCTTTCTCACACATCGCTTTCTCACTCACGCAAAACACTAGAACTAAGGATGATGAGGCTAATGCGGTTGTGGTTGCCTTGAAGGTAAACAGTGTTGAATTGGATAGCAGCTGCATAAGACAATTGGTAAAATTGTGGTAGTGCACAATGCAGAATATTACTCTACAGTCCATGACAGACATGAAGGTCATACTCAGTTAAAGCATTGTTTAACTGACTATGTCATTGTTTGTTGTTGAGCATTTGTATATTTAGCAAAGTGGCAGTGGGGAGCTGTTTCAATTAAGTAATCACTGTTAAAGCAGTTTTGTGGGACACTAATGTAAACTAAATTGCATTCATGTTTAGTGCACAGATAGATCGATACATAGACAAATACTTGATGGTGGAATGTCTGGATATGCTTTTCCATTTTTCCATTGGCACAATCTAAATTCAGATTATTAGATGTCAATTTACTACCCTGGCCATAGGGTGGCAGTAGAACACCTAAAGGTCAAACATTGCTGCCTCTGAAGAATTACAGTATTACTGTGTGTTTATCAAGCAGGTCGTTATTTTGTACCAATAAATTACTAATCTTATATCTTATCATTTTATTATTCATCTGCCAACAATATCATATAATTTTGACAATGTGGAATAATTTGAAGGGATCAAAACTACAAACAAGAACAGACCAGAAAAGAGCTGCTGTATGTGAAAAGACATCAGCTTCATGCAGAGGGCCAACATTTATGTTAGTTTAGAAACAAAACTTCAGTGAGCTTCAGAGAGAGCTTCATGAAACCTGGTTCCTAAATATCTCAATTCCCAGTGGCCTATTTGTCCCAAACATAACTTGAATGAAAGACTTTTAATTTAAACCAAGCCACATGCACATTTGTCACAAACAGATATACAGTATTTTGCAATGATCATGAAAAAGTTGAACACAAACCTTTCTTGCAAGTGATATGCCACTTTTGTGATTCTGAAGGTGTGGAAAGTCCCATGTCATTCTTGGCGTAGACTCTGAACTGATACTCACGTCCAGGCATGATATTGCAAGCGGTCATCTTATTGTTAAAGATGCGATCCCCCACAGTTTGCCATGTTCTTTTGCTTGAATCACGCTTCATCACCTTGTAATGGAGCCTGTCATCACGCTTTTCATCTGGTGACGCGTCCCAGGACACTGTCAGTGTACCCGGCACATTTTCATCAATTTCAACTGGACCAGGAGGCTTGGGCACGTCTACAATCAGGTCAAACAGACAGTCTCTCAGGGGAGGAAATGCCTTTGCATTTACAAGCCTAATTCTTTCATAAAAATGTTTCCCCCACCCCACTAAAATGGAAAGTTATATGTTAACAAAATGCGGTTGGAGCCGTGCTAAATGCTGAATTTACAATGGCATCAAATGCATTTCAACCAATCACAATCGAGGACCGTAACTATTAGTTTTAGAATCACCATTGCGATGTTAACGAACAGAACTGTTTAAGTCAATTGAAAATAATTACTAGCTTAAAAAAAAAACAAGCTGGATTTTTTTAAGAACATGTCTTAAACGTTATCACATAATCATCACACCTGTGACTCTGATCTCAATGCTGAAGGTCTCCTGGCCAACAAGGTTTTTAACCACAATGGTGTAGACTCCTGTGTCAGAGCGTTCTGCTGAAGGGATCAATATTTGGGATGCACCAGGAGTACTACTGATGGTGACACGCTTGGATACAGGAATGCCGTCTTTTAGCCAGTTTACGTCTGGCCAGGGTGAAGCCTAAATTTAAAATAAGCATGTTGGTTTAAGGAAAATAAAAGTACAAACTTTGTAAACAACATGTAATTTTTGAAGGTTTCATAAAATCTCTACCTCATAGTTGATGTTGAAACGGGCAGAGTTCCCTGCTTTCACCACCATGAAGCTTTTGATTTTCTGATCTGTGAATCTGGGTCGTACTGTGAAGGTAAACCCAGTATTTCCAGTGTTAATGAAACAATCCTTGTGGCATTGTGGCAAAAAACATGTTTTACCCCCTCAATGTAATTGCAGAGAATGATGAATAGAAAAAATATATGAGTGTCATTTTACCTGGTGGAGGCATTGCAAGAATGTAATTGTCCAGTTCTTGGGGTTCACCCAATCCACCATCATTTACTGCTATGACTCTCACCCAATACATGGCCATTGACTTCATACCCTTTACTGTGAATGAGTTCATAATGATGTAGTTGCTATGGCAACGATCCCATTCAGTTTGCTCTGCTGGTCGAATCTCCACAAAGTATCCTTTAGCCTCATCTTGCACCCCTTTCTCTTCCTTTGGTTTACTCCAAGACAGGGACAAGGTGGTGTAAGTTGAATCTGTCACCTTTAGGTCAATAACTTTACCAGGTGGCTCTGTTAAAAGGCATTTTTACACAACAGTTTCAGATAACTGGTATAGTCATTTGCCAGTGATAAATGTTGAACAAAGTACAAACAGTTAAATAGTTAAATTTAATGGAAAAAATTGATTTGGTTGAGCTTACTTTTGGGATCTCTAGCAAACACAAAGTCAGATGGGCTACTGAATTCTCCACATCCTGAAATGTTGACTGCGCAGATACGGAATTCATACTCATTGCCTTCAACAACGTCTTTTACTGCATATTTCTTGCCTGTTGACAAATATCAGTCAGTCAGTATCTCCTTTGATACAAGTCACATTTATACTGTGGATATGGGTGTAATTCAACAGAAGCACCAACCTCTGATAAATTCATCATGTGGGTTAACCTGACTCCAGATGTTGCTTCCTTTCTTTCTCTTCTCAAGATTATAGCCCAGGAGGTTGGTTCCACCAGTATTGGAGGGAGGAACCCAGGTCAAATTGATGCAGTCCTTAAATGCACTCTCTACTTTAGGGACAGATGGGGCTCCAGGGTAGGCTGCAAGGAGATTTATTATTACAAGTCTAAAATTTAATTTAGTCTGTTGATATCAGATAAGCATATACTTACGCCTGATTGACATAGTACAGTGTACAGCAAACATTTTGTTTTAAATTTCAAATAGTCTCTAGTTTGTCTTTTGCTTTTTACTCTTTATACTCATGCCATGGTTTCTGGCTGAAATTGTGGCTGACTGGGTGTCAGTTATTCCCCGACAACAGGACACTTGTGATTTTTATCTTGTAAAAAAGTTAATTACCGTTTCATATCAATGTTCTTTAGAATGGTAACTATAACAACACCAAGCAGCTTTGTGGATCTACTTTTACATAGCATTAGTACCTCAAGCAGTAGGTTCATTTTATGTGTTAAACACTTCAGTGGCAACCGGCTGATGAGCAGGATAACAGCCTTCGAGGTGTCCCAATGTAGGCTAGGGAAACAATGTATGGTGGAAGTGCTGTAGGTGGGTTCAGTTGTGGGTGAATTACCTTTAGTTCCAGCCTGGACATCCTCTGTTTCCATTTGATCACTGATGCCCTCTGCTGTCACAGCCTTAATGCGATAACAATATCTTCTACCATGATCCACATCTGTATCTTTGTAGTAAGCCTCTCCTGGAATCTCTCCAAGCTTCTTCCAGGTGTTGCGTCCTATCTGATTGCGCTCTAGAATGTAGTTGGTTATGGGCGATCCACCATCATCCTTTGGCGGCCTCCACTTAATTTCAACGCAAGTGGAAGAGGCTTCAATGATTTCTAGAGGTCCAAGGGGAGGGGTTGGCTTGTCTGGGGGGGGGGTAAAAGAAAAATAATGTAAACTAGGTTCTTGCACCCAAGTTTCATTTTGTATTCAGCTCTAATTTCATTACATTCACTCTTAATAATAGTATATTGTTCAAATTCAAATGTACATTATCATGGCTGTTTAAGTACAGTGTTGCCAAAGCAATGACACAAGCAAATATAACACATAACAAAAGGACAGTACAGTACTACACTTTGTACAGTACTATACTACAAATACAGCACTACTTATTCAGGTATGTATATAATTTAGTATGACAGGTGTGTGTGTGTGTGTGTGTGTGCGTGTGCGTGTGCATGTCTACTGTACACTCATGTCAATTACAAATAAAAAGAGGGGTATTTGTGTCATATGTTTGCGTGCAGGTTTGGGAGTTCAGGGGCGATATTCTCAAAGAATCTTAAGGCTAAAAGTAGCTCTTAACAGTCAAATTTAGGAGGAACTCCTAAAAAATATGGGCGTGCCAGTCGTAAGTTTAGGACTCCTAATTTTTTTGGGATAAGAGTAATTCACAAAACAATTTAGCGCTAAAGTAGCACCTAAGTCTGGGACAGCTTAGGAGAAGTCCAGAGGACTTTTAAGTCACTAAGAGCAACTCCTAACACATCGCGATTGCATGCATTACGTCCTTAATCTTTCGAAACGCACGTGAAGAATCATTTATTTAAGCATCCATCATTAAGGAATGATTATTCAGCTTACAAGGAATGCAAACACACCACCAAAATCCGTGTTAAAATATATATGCACTTTTTCACAGTCAAGTTTAATTTGTGTACTTCCTCTCTTTCTAAATATGCTCTCAAAAGTGCAGTAAAAACGGTGCAAAGATACTTTATTATTCCACCGCGAACCTCGTTACCGTTTCATTTATGGCTTGTGATATGCGCTGCAATCGTCACACAGGAGAATAGTGGAGCACAGCCAGAGCACATCACGCAGATTACGCCCACCTGTCACTCATCAACCAATCGCGATGTAAATGCAAGCAGGCTCGTGCATGAGAGCTGACGTCAACCATAGCAACACAACTTTTATTTTAGCCTAAGAGTTGCCTTTTATCCTAGCTAAAAGTAGGTCTCAGAGGCATTGTGAATTACTTTTAAGAAATAACTCCTACATAAAAACTTTTAGTGCAGTTTAGGAGTACTCCTAAAGTTAAGATAAGATTCTTTGAGAATACGGCCCCTGATCAGGAAAGACAAGAGTCTCTTAGGTTATGGCACTGCATTATATATTGTGCTGCCAAAGCAGTGGAGGGGCCTTCGCCAACATGTATGGGCATTTTGTCTTTGTGTTGGAGACTTAGAAAATATGGACTGGCATGTTGCAGTTTAAGGTAAAAGAGACTCTCTAATCTGATCCTAATCTGTTCTATGTTCGCAAATAGCACTCACCAAGAACAATAAGCTGTGCATAGGCTTCAATACTTCCAAACTCGTTCTTTAGTTTAATTTTGATCTCTCCCGTGTCCTTGCGTTGCAGCTTGGCGTTCAAGAATAGGTGACTGTTTCCTTCCTCGTTGTCAATCTTGATGTTAGTATCTGGCAGTAGTTCTTCACCTTCGTGGTACCACTGGATTTTCACAGGTTCTTTTCCAACATATGGAATTTTGAACTGGGCTCGATGACCAGCCTTTATCACTACAGGAACTCCAAATGTTTCTATGTCCTTTGGATCAAATCTTGGAGGATCTATATAAAAATGATAATGACAATGAAATGATATTCAAAATTAGAAAATTTAAAAGTATGACTGAGGAGTCTAAAAACAATCAGTGGTGAGTTTGTACAAAAACAGCTTTGTTGTTGTTCAACCACCGTGGTTTGACGCAATTTCAACCATGTACACCTAGAGCAGGGTTCTCCAACAGGTAGCTCAGGAGTTACTTGTAGCTCACCATCTGCTTCTGAGTAGCTCTCCAAAAGGTCAAATGAAATGTAAATGAATTTCATAACATAGTCACAAAATCTGTTAAACCTGTTGAAGTCTATTTCAAACATCCTGGCCAGCTTTATTGCTCTCTGATGAGAATTTATGTTGGTAGACTGCACCTGATTTGACTATAACTACAAATTAAAGATACCACAAATTTAGATGACACCTCAGATGTTAGTTTGCACTGTGCTGTAGGTGGGGCAGATGGTAAAGGTTGTTAACATTTCTTCTCCACGCCTGACAGTAATACTGAGGTAAAATAGCAGAGTAGCTCTCAGCCACACTGATTTTGGTCAAAGTAGCTCTTGGAGGAAAAAAGGTTGGAGACCCCTGACCTAGAGGTTAGCTCCATCATTTGAAACAGTCCCATAGGCCTAGTCATCACATTATTGAGGAGAATATAGAAAATAAAAATGCATTTTACACGTAAATTAGAGCACATATCATATCTTACGTTTAAGATATCTTAAACATCCTCTGCTTACAGACAGCCTTAAAAGACTGTTCTATACCATGAATGTAGCACTACTCTCAAGCTGATGTTTCAACCACAAAACTTTCCAACTATGTTTGTGATGAGCGTCTGAGCCTTGTTAGGTATACCAGTTTTGCGAACCCACATTATGAAAGTGTAATGAATCTAGCAACAAATACAATGTAATAAAATAGTATATTAACTAACCTTCGACAGCGATGATGGCTTCTGTTTTACGGCCATCTGCCTCAAATTTATATTTCCCAGCCATTTCCTCAGTGACACTGTGAATTCTCAACTTATGGTAGGCACCGTCTTTGGAAATTGTTAACCCCTCAGCAGGTTCTTTAATCTAGATCACAAAACACAGATACACAGTGATTCAAATAAATGATCCAAACATACTGTTAAACACCAAACACTGGAATTGAAGGTGTGTGGTAGTATAAGAATAATATGAGTTGAAGATAGGTGGTTGAGCCTCCCTAAAAATATCTTAAAATTGCCACTGGCTGAAGACATTCCCAAATAATCAAGTAATGAAGCAACTGAGTAGTGGAACAACAGTGTTTTTTCCTCTTGTTATTTCGGTTTTGGTGTGATCCTTAACACACCTGCTCCCTCTTGGTGTAACCTAATCTTCTGCATGTAATGTTTCTTCTATTCTTACCTCTGCGCCATCACGGTACCATAATCCCTTGGCTTCTTCACTGCTCAACTTGCAAACCAACTCTGCTGGCTCCCCAACAATTACTTTGCAATCCTCAAGTCCAGCAGAAAAGTGAACTCCAGGGTCTGTAATGATTCAGGTTACAAAGTAAATGACAGATCTAGCTACTACATTTACCCTTTCTTGTAAGATAACTAGGGATTTTATGCGTTTTACTGCAGATGTAACACACTTTTTAATTCAGTTCAATGTTGAGAAATAATACTTACCCCAGGCATTGTCTTATATCTAAACATTTTGTACACAACACAAATGCCTTTTTCATGTATTTTACTTCATGTATATTCATGTGTAAAATACATGTTCAGATGTTAAGTGCATATACTTTCATACTTGAACCTTAACAGAAAAAAATATATCTGCAGAAAATATCTTCAGACATAGACAAGTGTCAAAAATCGATGTGTTTTTCTTTTTTCTTGAAAAATGTTTTCCTTTGGAAATGAACCAGGCTTTCAGATGGGCTACTCTTCCATGTCTTGATTGTGTCTTCATTAAATGTATTTTCTGTGTCTTCATGAAATGTATTTTCTTTGTTTTGTCTTATGCTTCTCACTTCTTGGACAATATCTTCAATGTCTTCATACAAACTGCTTATAACTCTCTGATGTACATAAATTCAAACTGTTACTGTTTTAGTGATTTTTCTTCCGTCCATGTTTGGCTGGTTGTCCATGAGCATACAGCATCTTGGTACTTTACGCTGGGTATATCCCACATCTTAATGAAAGATAGATTACTGATATTGAGCAGATGGTTTAATCCAAACAGACATATTATTTCAATTGCTGACAGATTGGTATGTGGTGATGCTACAGCAACATCACCACATCACATCTGTATTATTACATCTGGGATTTCTTTTTTCTTTTG
Source organism: Sardinella longiceps (assembly GCA_027497455.2). Taxonomy (NCBI): domain Eukaryota; kingdom Metazoa; phylum Chordata; class Actinopteri; order Clupeiformes; family Clupeidae; genus Sardinella; species Sardinella longiceps. The sequence goes on along the minus strand of JAODXP020000013.1, from coordinate 6,057,034 downwards.
TTCACCAGTTATCTTGATTCCTGTGTTTGTAGTCTTCATATGGAGATACAGAAAATGATAAATGTATCTCTTGTGTCCTCAGAGTATGTCTAATGTCTTCCAGTTGAAGATTCAAAAAGGATCCATTTTTGTTAGAATCAAACACACACACACACGCAAGCACAATGGTAGACAGAACATTACACAACATTAAGTAATTGACAACATGGCATGGGAAGACAAAATACACTCCATACTAAGCACACAGTACTACTTGATATATGAAAACCTCCTGATGTTGCTTACCATGTAAATGAAACAAAGTAGCTAAAAAAATCTGAACAGATATTCTACAAAGTAAATACTTCAGTAAAAATGTGTAATTTAGAGCTACAATATGGTGTGCAATTCCTATTAGGCTACCTATTCTGCATTTTCCTTCTACAAGTTAAACCAAAACTCTACCTAGTAGTGTAGTCCGCCCTATGAGTCATAAGTCTTCCTGTACTGTATATGACAACAAGTGGGCGGAATGAGGAGAGTGTTGGAAATAGATCAGTGTTTAAAAATGATCTCTGATCTTTTCATTGATCTCTCACAGTGATCTATTACTACACTATTCACTACAGCTTGTGTCTTTCACTCTTCTCTTGAAGGTCACTTGAAGATGTTATTACTGGCTGGTGTGTGCCTCCTTAAATTTGTATTATTTGTTATTCATTTTTAATTATTAACTATGGAAGAGGTTTCAACCTACTACTTGTTTAATTGGTTAAATGGTTTTGTAATCTCATGAAAATTCCAAACCAGTGGCAAAGTCATCACGTTTCAAATGACTTTGATCAGTGACACTGCTTCCATGCAACCGTCGGTCGAACGCTTTTACCGTCCCTTACCAATGACGGCCTCCTCTAGCAGCGGGCCTTGCTTGACACGGCCAGAGCGTTTACCAGTCGCAGCAGACCCCTCTGCGTCAGCTGCATCATCAGCGGCATCGCCGCCTGCTACTGACCCTGCACCTGCAACAGCCCCTTCATCTCCAGGGTTGCAGGAGTAGCCACGATGGCCAGGGTTACCAGCGCTGCCAGGGTTGCCGCGTCCACCTTCAGTATTTAGGTGAGCACCACATCCGTCGTTACCGCAAACGTGGTATCAAGAGAAGTTGTTTAAGACAAAGCGACACAGAACATGAATAACATATAGGAGTGGGCACAAAAGCAGAGACAGCAGAAATGGTGACAATAACATAAAATTACATCGGTTGTGACAGTAACAGGTAGAGCAACAATGACAACCACAAAGTAACATCTTCTCAAAGCAGCTGTCAAAAACTCTGATATGGAAAACCAATGGTCAGATTGAGATAATGGCTGCATTTGGATTATTATTATTGATAATGTTGGAATGATTGCAAACAGTTAAGACTTGATGTTTAACCCTTGCCTCATAGCTTACTGCTTTTACAAAATGGTTGCCCGATTAAAAGGTTTCAATGTGCCATTGTGAATAAATCTATACATCATTTAACGTGGGAAAAGAGGATGCACATTTAAAGGCTGATTCTCATATATTTTGAATTAAAAGACACAATTAAATGTGCAAAGTCTCATAGGGCTGAGAAAACAAACTCTTTGGGCTTAGCACATTCTCAGTGTCTCCAGATTGAGCTCCAGGTTGAGCTCTGTCATAACACTTTACGTACATTTTTCATCTTCAAAACCAATAATTATCGGCCTTTGAATATGACTTTTCTTGTTCCACTTTGATACTTATATGGAGTTTATGCAGCAGGTGCACACTGACTTGTCATTGTCTAAAAGACACTACACATATTCTGTCTTTCCTTGACACCTTAATGTTTTCAAAAGAGGTCAAGGAGAAGTGAATGGTACATGGTGGCATTGGTGATCCCAATCCAACCAGTTCAAAGTTAATTGACAGTTACTTTTAAAATGCCAATGTGAACAAAGATGGACACAAAGCTTATAGGAAAAATTGCTGACAAAAAGCAAACATGATAAGCAAGCTGATGTAGGATGCATGTATTTATAGAATAAGTTAGTGGTTATTAATGTAATGGTCTATGTGGCACGCAAAGGCAAAGTAGTTTATTACTACTTTGATGGTGTTATTTCTTTAGAAAGTTTGTAGTATCTAGCCTACATAGTTATATAGTCTGTATTATTCTTCAACCATAGGAGCAGGATACTCTGGCTGAATTGAGTAACTCTTCAAATATTATAGTTGTATTAGCTGTGACTTCCTTTTTCTCACATCACAACAAAATTGAACCACAAGCTAAATAGTTCAGACCACATGAAAACTGGAAAACCGTAATCTGGAAAGAGTCACTGAACATTATTATTATCAATTTCTTATGGTCTTTATATTATTTGTACACTACATTATGTTGTTAACAAACAAAAAATAAAAAACGGTATCTATTAGGGATGGGAATCAAGAACCGGTAATCTAGTAGAACCAAGAATCAAATACTTTAATTCACTGGAATCGAAAACCTGTGACATTATAAATTCTTCTTATTACTGTATCCATGGCCAATGTGTTTTTCTGTACAGAAAAAAATGATACTACTAGATTCTAGCACATTCTAAGCTGTTATTGTCACTTAAGAGTCCTACTTTATTGATCTAATAGATGTTCTGATGCTGATTCCATTGTAGACTGCCCTATAAAAAAGTTCCCATCCCTAGTATCAAAAAAAAAATCAGATTATTTGTATTCTATCTTTCTTTTATGGTTTACTAAATTCATATCTTAATACTAATTCATTCCATTAATACTAATTTAACACTACTCACTCTAAACACAGCACATGGTGGTATTACGAAGGTTACCACCATGTTTTTTAATTTCTACATGCATCCTTTTTCTTTACATGCAGACTGTCTTACCCACAACAGTGTCAGGGACCAGAGGGCCTTGATTGGCACGGGAGCGACCCTTGCCTTTCCCTCGTGCCTGGCTTTCACTATCTGCCATGCCGCTTTCCGAATGTCCTATTATCGATCGCGAATGTAAAACAAGACATTAATTCACGTTAAACAGAGTTTGGCAAGAAGTGTCTCTCAAAGTATTCATTTACCATGAGACTGTGATAAAGTGTGATCGTCTTGGATAAAGAAGTAGCCCAGTTTACATGGTTAGATTTTCTGGCATTTTGGTTAAATTATTCAGATGAAAAATTATGTGTTGTCTGCTTACATCCAGAAACATAATGTGATGGTCATGTAATGTAGGCACATATTTAGACTGTTTTTAAAATCACCTCAAAATTATAATTTCGCTTTTTCTGTGCAGCTGAGAGGCAACTAAATTAATGAACCTCATCACCCTGCAGTAGGCAAATTTTGGATGAGAGGTGAGCACAGAAAACTACTGTCACTGTCAGTTGTCTCAGAAAAGTAATGTTATTGTTACATTCACCAGCCTACATACTCCCACTCCCGGAGCTTTATTTTCGCGAAAGATGAGCAATGAGAAATGCGAAAGAGTTCAATCCAATCAAATGTTTACATGATTGTTCAAACAGAATAGAGTAAAACCACCCCTTTCGCTCCAGTGAAAAATTTAATCGGATCACAAATGTTATTCTGATCGGGGTTACATGCGTCATTTCTATTCTATTTGAACAATTAAGTGTCCATGTAAATGGGACTACTGATAAGCTACTGATGTGTGGAACAAGTTTTGTGTCCCGTTCAATTCACCATGATGAATTGAATTGCGTTTAATGATGAAGCCTGGAATGGACAAAGCATTGCAATAGCAACAATAACCACATAAACCAAAGTAAAACGAAACACTGATATACAGAATAGCACACACAAAATAATGCCTTGCATGGGCATTGTACAGAAGCTGACAGACAGATAGGTGGTAAAACAGTACCTCCCATAAAAGCATTGCACATCAAAAAGGACATAAAGGCTCAAAGATATTCTTTGCAAGTCTGGGAATTTTTGCCAACGGTTAGGCCTACCAATAATATATTTTTTTGTGTAGTATCCTGATATTTACCACAATACCACATTTTACCTAGTACTTATGGATTACTTAGCCATAACTTGGGGTAATACACTTTACTTAATGCCTTGAGCCTGTCATAAACGTGTTTATAATGCCGTCATGGCATGACACTTTTTTAATGTTCATAACTGTTTTCAATAAAAGACAGTTTTGCGCAGCGGACCCATATACAGTAGGTCTCCTTAAATGGCGAATAAGGAATAAGCCCTGACCGCTACCCATGGGGGCTCCAAATCTCACCCCCAAAAATCATCCTTTAGGTGTCAGTTGTTTTCAATAATGTAAAGTTGCTACTGACATTACAAAAACTGAATGACACTTATTGACAGCAATCATGAACACTAATTAACTGCCATTAATGTTCATGACATATGTAGTGTAATATTTATGGCAGGTTCATGTGACTGTTATGTCAACATGATCAAGTAAAGTGTAACCAATTCTTTCAATTGGTGTTAAATAAATTCTGTAATAATGCCCTGTGTTAATGTGCATTTTGAACAACAAATAGCCTAACTATCCTTGCTTGGAATGCAGTGGCTGTTGGTCCAGGTGTTAAATAAACTTGGGTAGCTAACAAAACAATACTGATTCAAGCATAAATCAAGTAAAAATCAAGTAAAACAACCCAAACACAGATCCCCTAATATATCTGAAAAACAAGGTGTAAAAGTGAAATCTGAAAATTCATTTAAAGGCGAAGTTCACTTTTTAGCATGTTTAGCCCCTTTTCTGGGGTGTCTAGGATCAAATAGAATCATGGACACCACATTTTTGACAATTGCTCCTGTCTCTGATATTTCACTCGGTTAGAATTCCCCTTTTTCTGCTTCAGAATGGCTTGCTTTGTGCATGTCCGATAATGTCCTTAAAACAACCTTAAACTTTTATTAAAGCTTGTGCTACTCACCAAGTGGTTAGTGGTGTCCATTGATGTTCCAAAACAATTATAGTAGCGAAATACAGACGAATAAAGCTGGATAGGAACTGTATTTCGCTATGATAATTGTTGGATAATTGGAACATCAACGGACACCACTAACCACTTGGTGAGCCGCACATATTTCAAAACAAAGGTTCTTTTAAGACCATTATCAGACATGCACAAAACAAGCCATTCTGAAGCAGAAAAGGGGGGATTCTAAATGAGACAGGAGCAGTTGTCAAAATGTTGGTGTTGATGATTCTATTTCATCCTAGACACTCCTGAAAACGGGCTAAACATGCTACTTTAAATGTTTTAGTTGTTGTTGTTTTTGTTTAATATTTGAGGAGAAAGCTCTTCCAATATTTGGTTTGAGTTTATTGGACCTGTGTGACATTTTACATTTTACACTGGTTACTTTCTTCAGAGGTGAAGGAATCATCCAAAAATTTTCATTTTGCAGATCTTAAAAAGTTTAAAAATGAACCCTAACCTGGACATCTGATTTCGGAAAAACTCGGTCTGACTTCATAATTTCCACACAATTCCGATAATATGATTGTTTGAGTTCATACCAGGCTACAGCTAAAATCTCTTCCATTAGAAGTGTCCTGTTAAAACAGGTCACCTAGTTTTACTGACCCTACATTATCTGGCCTAACAGCCACTCATTGCCAAGGAATATATTGATACAGATAAACATTGTAAGATATATAGTACAATCTTACTGAGCCCACATACCTATGATGGTGTCTGGAACAAGTGGTCCATCTCTCTGGCGTTTCCTCTTCTCCTCTGCTCCTTCCCCTTCCCCTTCTCCTTCTGCCGAGGCTGCCGAGGCTGCTGAAGCTGCTGAGGCGTCTTCGTGACTTTTTTTAGCGTCAGCTTCAGCCTGAGCTCTTGCAGCGGCCTCCGCAGCCGCCCTTGCAGCAGCCTCTGCGGCCGCCCTTGCAGCGGCTTCCGCTGCTTCAATCTCTTCCTTGGTGGCTCCAGGCCTTTTGGCTGCAGCCAGGGCTGCCTCTGCAGCTGCCTTAGCGGCTGCTTCTGCTGCTGCCAGAGCTGCGGCGGCATCCGCTGCCTCTTTGGCAGCCTTCTCTGCTGCTTCTCTCGCAGCCTTCTCAGCTGCTTCTCTGGCTGCTTTTTCAGCTGCCTCTCTTGCTGCCTTCTCAGCAGCCGCTGCCCTTTCCTCCGCACGACGCTTAGCGGCAGCATCAGCATCATCCATGGCTGCAGCATCAGCGGCTTCCCTATCGGCTTGGGCTTTCTTTGCAGCCTCCATGGCAGCCTCCATATCTTTCTTCATTTTTTCTTGCTGCTCTGCTGCAATCTTGGAAAGGTCTTGGCCTCCACCAGCCACGCCAGCCTTTCTCTCTTTCTTCTTACCCTTTGATGATTTGTCAGCTGAATTTTATAGTTTTGAAATAAATAATAGGGACATGTCAGTTCAGATGACAGTTTGACTTTGGAACAAAAACATTTTGGGGGTTAAAATTTGTCAGTGTTCTTACCCTCTACTATAAGCCAGGCGCTGCATGATTTGAGGCCTGCAATGGCTGCATAGATTCCACTATCAAGAGGCAAACAGTCTTTGACCAGAAGCCTATGGATGAGCTTGTCATCAGACGCAGACATCTCATACTTCTCATTATTTTCTATGGGATTGTTCTTGTGAGTCCATGTAATCTCAGGCATTGGTAGAGTTAGCACACATTCAAATTGGGCATCTTGTCTCTCCTCTGCCTTCACTTCTTGGATTTTGACCACAAAGTCTACAGGGGGAACTGATGTGGGGAAAAGAGTTTATATTTTCAGTAAGTAGAGTTGAGGATTTCATCTTTTATTTTTATAATAGTCATAAGGTAGTAGTGCATTACCTTACAGTATTTTATGGACACTTGGAATTTTGTCATTCTGTTGACACACAGTATAAACATCCACAGTATTCATGTAAAATACATACGTTTGAAATCTGTAGAGAAGACATTTACACCCCCAACGTCCATCTGGTAAAGTCCAGCATCCTCTAATGACAAGTTTTTGACCGAAAAAACAAATTTCTTTCCAACTTGTTTCAGACAGTGCTTCATGTCTCCTTCCATGTCTTTACTGTACTGTATCATAACTCCATCCTAATGGTATATAGCATAAAAAAGAAATGTGATGAGTGACATCAAAAGCTCATTTGAAATAAACTGATAAAGATAAGTTAACTTCCAAGGACACACTGAAATCAAACATTTTTGCAAATGTTGAATGATGTATATTTTGCACAGTATCTGCTCCATTCAAAAATACTAACCTTGTAGATGAAAACCTGACTGTTTGGATCCTTCAGCTCCATATCAAGTTCAAATTCAGCAAGATCCTCTCCTTTGACTTTAATCTGCTTGAGATTGCTCAGATGTTCAATAAACTGCAAGTCAAACAAAAAGAAATTGATCAGATCATTTCCCCCCATAAGAACAATTAACAGTTGCAGTTCTTTTTAAAGGTTACGTGCAGTTCTTGAAAACATTCAGCTTTGTGGCATTTTGAACATTAGTTGTATTCACTGGCATTGTACTGTATTGAACTGGATATTTTTGGTCTACTTAACTAATTATAACATAATATCTGCTTTAAAGTGTACCTGAGCTTGCTCCTCCTCTCTGACTCTCTTCATCTCCTGCAGTCTCTTCAGCATTCCACGGAAGTCAGTGATTCCATGCTCAATGCATATACGTTCATAGTCCTTCTTATCAGCACTCAGCAAAATGTCCCAGACATCTTCATCAATCTCTCCTTCCTTCTTTTCTTCTTTCTTTTTACTAAGCAATATAAGGCAAGTTTTTTTCCGAAAAACATATTATGGTGCTTTTCACACTCAGTCAATTAAATTCTCTTTTAAACACAAAAGCCAAGTATTATAGTAATTATAAATTAAAGTGAAGTAATAGAGAAGAAGTACCATACTATGTTGTAATTGGATAGTAGAGCATGTTTCTCTACCATTCATGACTTCATACTGTACCTTGATGGAGTCAAATACACTAAGGGACTCACCCTTTCCTCAGCATCTTTCTGAAATCTTGAGGCTCTTTTTCGGGTGCTTAAAAATGGAGAGAAAAGAGCATAAATTATATCACAGACTGGTGTACTATAATTAATGACATTACTCATGGCTTATTTTGTCTTTTATGGAACCTACCAGCCTGAGACTTTGCCATCTCCTTCTTCTTTTTGAAACCAACTGTTTATTATGGTAACCATGAAACAAAGAAGATTATACACAATTATAATGATTATATAGATTGCAAGGTAATCAATCGCTATTAAATTCAATTGATGTATATATTTTAGAGGAATTTCGGAATGTTGTGTTATACCTTCAATAATATTTAACATGACTGTGCACACAGCCTTTCCAAATTCATTTCTTGCATAGCACTTGTAGGTATCAGCCTCATCTGAACTTACATTAGGTATCTGTAATATGACTGACATTGTTAATCAATTGCACATGATTCATGTATATCAGCAACAAATTCCTTATTTTACTTCTGTGTACGGATGTCTAGAGAGAGAGAGAGAGATCTGTGTGAATACTGGCCACATATCCTTGAGAGAACAAGTGATGTGTGTACCTCCAAGGTGTTTTCATTTGTAATGGGATCAAGTTTGCATTGGAATTTTTCCGGGTCATTCATCTCTCCATTGGCTCTTGACCATGTGACTTTGGGCATTGGCTCTCCAATCACAATGGCTTTAAAAATGGCCAGCTTTCCTGTATGTTGAAATATTATGATTAATAGTGTTAGTGTTAGTCATGTTTCACAAATGATCATAACAATATTGGTGTGGATGATTTCTAAGACTTTACAGGACATTATGGTGCCTACATAATTCTGAATTATATGAATCTTTTCACTCGTAATAACATACCAAATTAATGTCTGTATAAGTGACTTCAATCAAGGCCTACTGGGTCCTTATTAAGATTATCCATCCTTAGCATGACATTTGTGATTACAGGGCTAACAAATGATAGATGGTGGCTTAATATTTAATAAAGATTTGTTATTTCACTTTGAGAAAAACAAAAGCAACTTTACTTTATCATCTCTGCAACCCGTATCACATGTCATAACATATGATTCACACCAAATACTGTAATATGTGCTGTGGCTAATGTAGTATAGTGATATCCAGTGGGAGCTATTTGGTTTCTTTTCTGCCATATTCCTTTCTTGATGGCATTCACGTGTCTTGGACCAGTGTCAAGAGAACAGGCAGCAAATCATCAGTAAATTATTCCAGTATGAATACATGCCTAAATTTAGTGACTCTGGTTCATGACTCTTTCCCCTTGCTCCTAATATTTCCCTCTGCATAAATATGAGTCACAGTTCGGCATGTGACTCAGGTCACAGAGTTTCACCTCGACTATCACACCTGTTAAATATTTCATTTTATGTGAAAAAATATGTGCAATATTCACACCAACTTTTACATAAAAACAGCTACAAATTCAGCTTTTAAAGTGAAATGTTAACTTAATTGGTGTAGCCGGTTACTCCATTTGACTCTTCTGTAAAAGTCGAGTGAATCGTCACTTTGGATGTTATAGAAACTGTGCATTTGTGCATAGAGAAAAATACTGCTATTACATTTTACTGTGGTCTTACCTTCTTGGATTGTCAGTGCAATTGGTTTACGTGTGAAGTCTGGAGTTGTTTTTCCTTCTGGGAGTGTTTCAACATATTGTGTGATCATGACCCCAGGCACCTTAGACCTAAATTTGATGCCTAAAAAGAGACATTGAAATTGATTAGTTGTAGGCTATGCATTGCCAAAATGTACAGTTTTTTAAGCACAGAGCTACCCTTTTTAAGCCATCCTGAACCGTAAATGCAAGGCATTTGTGTTTATGTATAAAAACAGTTAAATTATATTGTATACTATATAGAGATATAATCGTGAAGGTAAATTCTAGTGGTGCAACATTAATAATTTTCCAAGCATATTTATGACTGCTATAGTATAGAAGTTCATAAAACTTTCAACTAAGATGTTAAAAACTGAAAGGCTGTTTGTTAAAGTGATATGCCCCCATTTGGGAAAATTTTCGAACTCCCCTCAAGCTAAACAATTGAGTTGTACCTTTGCCCAGCCTGCCAGCCGAGCCTTTCATTGATTCAGACTAGGCCATTTTGCCTATTGGCATCTTGCTCATATGTGCCTTAGAATTCTGATATTCTTCCTAATTATTATGATTTTCTAGTTTGATATGACATGGAACTATACTCTAAACATTCTGGCATAGTCGTGAGGGAACCATGTCTGAAAATAGTCCCTCCATTTGTCTAAAGCCAAGTAGTCCGAGCTACTGATCTCATGATAGGTTGAGAAGTTCCTTATTGATTATGCCGTTATGAGAGTATAGTTGTATCAGCCTTGAAAATGGACATGTTTCATTTTCCATTGGTCATATATTTAGTACTCTTTGCAGCTACCAAAGTTTTAATTTGTTAAAATATCAGAATTCTTACTCACTTTTAAGCAAGATGCTAATGGTCTAATCTGATTCAATGATCTACACAAGGCTGGAGCCAAAAGTGCCATTAGCCTAAGAGAAGGTGGAAAATGAGTGTTTCCCCAAATGGAGGCTTAATTAGTGATTCCACATTAATCATTGTTTGTTTGTTTGTTTGTTTGTTTCATTATCCAGATGCTTGGTGAGAGGTGAAGAGAGACTGAATGCAGCTTGTAAGTTTATATTAAATATTGTATTTAAATGATGAATGAATATATTCTATTTTTATTGTCATTTCCATGAAAGTCCCAGTAAGAAAGATTACAAAGTTATTACAAGGCTGCTTTCCAACACTTGTCAAAAAAAATAAAATAAAATAGCATTTAGTGCATTTCGTTTAATGGGCATTGTAAGGGTATGATGCACAGTCTAGTCTGAAAAAATGTCAGACTGCTGAGTCTCAGAATCAGAATCTATTTTTCCGCTAAGCCTTGTAATAGCTATAGTAACCTTGTAATTGTAGTATAATCACAGTAAGATTGCATGGGTATGCTTAAAAGCATCACAGGAAGCATACACTGTAGTTATATGCATCTCCAGTGTAAGTCAAATGAAGACAGTCAGATTATTTGTGTTGAAGAACCTCTCAAATAATCAGACTGAGTCAGACAGTACCTTTCTTCTTGCCGGTAGCTCCCACAGCACCTGCATCTAGTTGTTCTAACATAAATTGACAATATGATTTGGGAAACATGACAAGAAATTATTAAAGGTGTGACATGGGAACATTAATAGACATTGTTAAAGGAAAAATCTGGAGTCAATCAGTCCATATCCCTGTTTCTGTGAGGCTACTGAGTGTTATTGGTATGTATCAGAATGGCAGAATTTGGCACAACATAGACCGAATATGCAAATTTGCAGCTAACGCTAAAAGAAGTGGGCATAGGAAAAATAACATTTCATGCCCTTATCAGTTAGTGCTGGCTGCCGTTTCGCTATTAAGTCTGCGTTCGTTGTACGAAATCCTGTCATTCGTATGCTAATCGACAACACTTTGCAATGTGAAACAACAGGGCTACAGGTTGATTTGCTCTGGATAATTCCTTACAGAAAAAACAAGGACAAACAGAGGATGATCAACAAAGTTTTCAGGAAATGGGTTTCTATTTTAGAAGACTCTAAATAGTAGACACATATTCATTCAGAATATGATCTGATGTCTTCTTGTCCTCTTCTTTTTTTGGTAATTGATGGTTGGATTGCAACCATCCCTCTTGCACTTCCAAATATTGGAGCCATTGAATAAAGACAATGATCTTTTCCATCATCTGTAGCTTCCATGTGCTCTGATGTATTTGCAGTATTGTCAGAAATCATTTTCAACTTAATTTTCATTGTTCACACTGTTGTTCACAATTGTGCCTTGCTTCAAAAAATTTACTATGATGTGAAGTATCCTCCATCTCAAATTCCTCAGCCTTCCTCTGTCTTTGAATCACATTTTTTTCATGAAAACATTTGAAATGTATAATTTCAAATGTTTCTTCCTCCATAGAGAATTCTGTTTATTTGATTTACTTCTCATCCTCACCAGTTTATGTCTTCAATCCAGCGTATGTGTGTGAATCACCTGCTTAAAAAATTAACCATTAATGGTACCATTTAAAGTGAACTTCATGTAAAAGATTAACTATACAAATTTTTAAGATAAATCTCCATGATTGAACTTTGCGTATTGAGGGAAGATAGTCCAAAGGGCATAAGTGACATTTTGATCACCTTTTGAAATTTTCAACTGTGAAGTTAAGAGTACAGTAGTAAGGGAGTAAGAAGGGAGTAACTACATTTTGACTAAAAGTATATTGTTATTCATTAAGTATTGTGTTATCCGTCTATGTCAATAAATGTGCTTTAAATAGGTGAAATCAGAACAGAAAGTAGCATAAGACCAAACAGTAGTCATTTATGTTTTGGCTCTTCTGGAAAGTTGGTGAAATTTCCAAGATGGCGCTACAGATGACAGCCTCAGTACATAGTTCTCTCCTTATAGAGAATTAACCCCTGCCAGTCCTTGTGTAGTCAGTATACTTGATCAATGGAACTGATTCTCTTTCTGAAATGTCACTTACGCCCTTTAGGCTTTGAGCCCTTGATATACAAATGTCTTTGTGTTGCAATGGTTGTCTCAAAGGGGGTCATAGTGTCAAGGTGTTGTAGTATAGTGTAGTATAAGAGTTAACATGACTTGATCATGATGTGCAATTTCTTGTTGTTGTTGTTCTTCTTCTTCTTTTTCTTCTTCTTCTTCTTCTTCTTCTTCTTTTTCTTCTTCATCTTCTTCTTCTTCTTCAGTTTAGGGCAGTTTCACATTGAATATGATCTGGCATCATTAGATGGCTTATACTGTAAAGAGGATTTTGTTTTGCTTGTTGAATTGTCTGCAAACACTTTGTAATCTTTACAAGGTAGCTAATGTTAGATCATCTGGCATCAGGGTGATGGTGAATTTCCTCCATACATTGTGAATTAGCTGTGGATAAAATCACTGTTTTACTTTATTAGACATCTCACCTTTCTGCCCCTCGGCAGACTTGTCGGTCACTTTAGACTTTTTCAGCTTCATCTTGGTTTAGTCAAGCTTCACAGCTACAGATGACTCTGTGTCGAAAGAGTAAAAACAAAAAAAGCACAATCACAACTGACGTAATAATGAGATAGTGTCTATCCTCATTTTGAGAAAATATTACACAGATGTCTTGAAACGGCCACCGTTTGAAAACATAAGACCTCAATATGACGACTGGTTACTGTTTTTTTCCAGTTGTTTGAGGACAGGAAAGTAGATAGTTGACAGAAAATGAATGGGAAATATACAGTGAGAAATATACTGTATGGCCTGTGGAATTGAGTAAATGAGTTTGAAAATGACATCAGGTCATCATGGTCATTGAGCTCCCCCAGCTGGCAGTTACAAGAAAAGTTCCCTGATAAAAAAATGCATTAAACTGTACAGCTGTCTGAATGAGCTTCACCAGATTTGCACTATAACTTGCTCTATAACTAGTAGCTGTTGAAAGTTGTTGTTGTTCTTTTGGTGCAGTCTTTTTTAGTTCATTAGCCTTCAGAATATTTTCATATATGAATTCGTATTTTTATTATTCGTAATTCGTATGCTAAACTATCAATAGTTCTTTTGTTTGTTTGTTGGTTCAAATTAAATGATAAAATTTAAATTTTATTTATATTAACACATTGTTCTGTGCCATTAATACAAACGCCATTTTTGTCCCTCAAGTGTGCCCATACTAAACAAAAGGGCACAGGGCAATAAATGTTGATGCTATTCTGTGCACACATACTCATTGTCTTAGTCATCCAGCCATTTGTCTCCCCACCCATCCACCCATCCATCCATCCATCAATCCATCCATCATCCATTCATCCATCTTTCAAAAGTCATTTTCGGTAGCCATCCTTTCAATGTTGGCATCTGGCACTTGGCTACTGAGAGATCATTAAATATTGTGCACAGACCTTTTGGCTGGGGGTTAATTTTAAACAGATTGTAAATGCAGGACTTCATATGACCATAATGGTCCACTGAAAGCACGTCTCTGGGCAATGTAATCCACTCTCTGTGGCTCGTATCACATGCCTCATAAAAGACTAGTTTGTAAATTTTATGGTAAAGTCTGACCTCATAGTGTTTTTATTCAGTTAGCAGACTGTTCATTGGGTACGGTTAAAAGAGGTGGGGTTATTTTGTACCTTATGTACAACCTGGAGTTTGTAATATCTGCGATGCGCTACGTGATGTAATGCGGAGATGAGCACTCAGTTACCTGTGAGTAAATTGTGTACCTGTTTTGATTTTTTTTTTTATCATGATATTTTAGAAATATACTTACAATTTATCATAATTCTTCCCAAATTGTATTGCTATATTAGGTTTGTAACTACTGTACATGCATATAGTAGAACAATAGTCCAGGTTTAAGTTCTTTGTGTTTTTACTATAGACGTGTAGATAAAAGTGCAAATTCGTGCTAGTTTTGTAAAATATGTCCTGTACTGCAGTGGTATAAGTTGTAGCACTGTGGTACGGACAATATTCACTTGTTCATAGATTTACACAACCAAGGATGATGATAGATGATTTGAGCTAGTGTTGGCGTTTGGAAACTGGGGGCATCCATTATATTTATCAGTGCAAAGATTAGTGAAAACAGGCTACTAGAAGTAATGTTTAGAAAGTGTAGTTATAATTTTGCACAACTTAAAATAATTTTGTAAACTTAAAAAATGAACCAAAAAATCATAGTGGCATAGTGTGTTTATTTATGTAAATTGTTATTGATTTGTATTATTTGTGTAGTATATGAGCAAAAAAGTTTTACTTTTACTAAAAACAATTGCAGGGGTATTTTTTTTTTTTTTTTTTTTTTAAATGATAATAATAAAAGAATCTGAAAGAAAGTGGCCATGTCTCATCACAGAGGACTGTGAGGGTATAGGGAGGACATGCCATTAATCAGGAAGTATAGGATGGTGAGATATACATGATCAGGCCTCTGACCGTCCTCCTTTTGTAAATGCTCTCCCACAGGCATTTGGTATCTTTTTATATGTAGACTATTATCCGTATTAAATTTGCATGCTTGTGATAAACAGGTGGCCCCTTGTCTTTCTAAGGTCTTGGCTGCTGGCTGGGGCTTGAAAACAGGGCTGAGCTCCCATATGTGTTCTGAGCCAAACAGATTGACATTGGAGATGTCCAAGGGGGTATGGTGGTGGGGGTTTGCAGTGAGGCAGGAGAGAAATGTTCATGGTCACATGAAACCCTTCACTCCTGACCCTAAGAGTTTAGAGAGGGGGGGAAAAAAGTTCAGTGTTTCTGCAGTGTGATTGATACCAGCCTCCCGATGTAGCGATCAACACATTAGCTGTCAATAGTTTCGGACAGTTGCACACAGCTATATCCACGCCTGCCTTCACATGTTCTTCTCACAAGAAGGTCGGCTGCTCAAAAGGAAACACTTTTTTTTGTTCCTGCCGTGAGAAACTGGAGACAAGCTTCATAACCTAATTACAAATCAGCAGTATGCAGGGCAGCAACCACAGCGGGTGGCAGAAGTGGCACAAGAGTTTGCCACTACATACTAAGCAAGAACAAAATCTAGCAGCTTGACATGTTGGAAGGAAAAAAAAAACAACCCTGTGCCCTCTTAAATCATTTGTCATTAGCTTAGTTGTCATTATCTGGTATTTTGGGACTCTTCTCAAACTTAGATATGTGAGTGTAGTTCTGCATAATAGATAGCAAAATATAATAAAAAATGAATTTTGTGCACACTTTCTTTATGAGAACATGGCCATCTGCCAATATTTTGATTGCATTCAAAAGGCTGACAATGACAAAGTTAGAGTAAGCCATAGAGTAATGTACTATATTTCACTTGACTCGGATGTCTTTCATCCAATCTGATTTCTGATTTAATGTAATTTTGGGTTGCACTATCGTGGGTGGGTGGGCCACTTTCCTACTGATTGAATGGATAATTCATTCTTCAAAAAAGGTTTTCAACAACGGTAACAAGGATCAAAATTGAGTGCTCATAGAAATCTCATAGAAATAATGTAATGTTATTGTTTTAGTAAGTCACTTCTACAAGCAGAATAATTATAAAATAGGTATTTCTACCTACATGACCATTACGTGAAAGGTATAATAGGGTAGTGTGGGAATTTGGATTGTCATTTTGAATTGGGGGAAATCAGGGAAAGTTGTTGAATCTGCAATTATGCTGTGTAGGTATTAATATGCGCTCATGGCTCTTGAGCAAGTTTGCCCATTTCAAAACAGTCCCTGTATGAGGCATCACCAGCTGCAATGATGTGTACAATCAATTTTATGTGGTCCTGCTGTACCACTTTATTGAGCTGCGATGCAATGTCAGCAGAAATACCTGTTCCACAAATATTCTGTTGCTCTATTTAAAAGGCAGCATCGTTAGAAGCTACAAACTATTTTATGTGAGTAGACCTGGGCTGCAAGCAACAAGTTAATTATTAAGGATGTTTCTTAAGAGTGATTTGTCTCCTAAGAGCTCACCTTGTTTGTAAGACATATTTGAGTTATCACTTGATGCTATTGTCATATTTTGCTCTTTTGAAATAGCAATATTGTGAAGCTGTCAATGAATATGGCTTTCTCAATCCCTTATGAATGTGATATAAGATTTTGACTCATCTTGTACAGTAGATTTAAATTTATTTGAAGAGACAAAAAGTCATTTTTCAGCATTTTTCTTGTGTGTATAACCTATTTAATTTCAGCCTTTAAACATATCTTTGACAAATTGTGCTGTTTAGTTTTCTACCCCACCTCTCCTGAAATGCCTGACAGTGACCTGTAGTTTCCGTTAGCAAAGCACACTAGCTTAGCCATTTGTTCTAGGTGAAGAAACAGCTGCCATATGAATCAGATAGCTTGTCAGTGCTTAATTTATGCAACATTGACGCCATTCCATGAATCACCCTGAGGCATGCAGTCCATTTTACCAAAAGCCTGTCAAGTGCACACTTTCTGTCAGGACCAGCTTAGAACGTGCAACTTGAAGGATTACAGGACACTAAAATGCCTCCACCTCTGACATGGCATCCATGGGCAACGTATCAGAAGCTCTCGAATAACATCGCTTAACATGTTCAGTACACTCACCAGGATGCAAAATGTCTCACCCAGAATGAGACTTACTCGTATAAATCATGCAAACCGTCAACGACGACAAAGAAGCCTGGGTGTTAAATGACTGCTAAGCTTTCAACTTTATTTGGCAAATGAGGTAGTGGGCCTTATACCAGGAAAAACAAATAGATCATAGAAAACTGAGACGGTTTAGTAGGTCATGTTTTATGTCAATATAGTAAAAGTTAATTTATACATCGACATAGTAGCAGCTATACATTTACTAAAGATCTAATCAGGAGTAAATTGAAGTAATTGCATTGTTCCAATGTGTATTTTGATAACTTTTCTAAGACACATAATCATTAAAACATGCTGAAACAAAAGTAATCATGGTATTATTTAAAAAAAAAAAGTCTACAATTTAATTGTATTGCAATGAAAATGCCACATTCCTAAGCGGGAAGTTCTATCTAAAAACGTATATATACACAGCAAGAACAGTTTCCTCTTTATGGTTGTACGTGTCCCCACCCAAGCAAGAATCTCAGGGCACATTTTGATCTCACACCCTCATCTATAGTTAGCCATCACCCTGCAACCTCACTGCAATGACTTCACACCACCTGACCACAGGCTCTCTCTAGCTCCGCAGATTCCAATCCCTGAAACTGAGCCGCAGACCTGCATGACTAACTAAATGATTTTATGTGTGGACGCCAAACCCGCTGTACACCACTGTAATAGAATCCTGTAATAGCATATATACCATGCAAGGCCAGAACAACTTTATGAGCTACTTAATGAAGGAAGGCTAAAATTAGATTAGAAGGCATAAAAAATCATCATCTTCACCCTAAACTACAACATCGTAACATTTTATAACTCAATGTTTTCACTGTGGTCTGAAAGGTCAACATAAGTTGACCACCATTGTTATGATGCCAGTAATGATGCTACCCAAATTTGTGAGGAAGAGATAAACATATATTGATGACTTTATTATACCCTCATGCATTTACATTAGCAACCTTTAGCAGCCTTTTCTAAAGACAACGCTGTATTTTGATTCTTGTCCAGCCCAGCACAGCCCAGCCCAGCCCAGCTCAGCTCAGCCCCTTGAACAATAAATACACAAGGTTCTTACAGTTCCTAGTGGACAGCAAGTTGACCGCGTAAAGATGCAAATTTTCTGTTCTTCTCTAGCTTTATGTTCTGCTCGCCCCGAGAGAGAGAGGAGGTAAGAACAACCTACCTGCTCACAGTCCTCAACGCTCACAATATCAGCTCCTCACAGGCTGTACTCTTGCCACCCTGATATTTGAGTGCTGCTTCTAAGTTCTGCAAGGTAATAAATCCTTTGGAGCAAGAGCAACATATGCTTCTGTGGCAAGTTCCCTCAGCACCCTCTGCTCAGTCTCTGCCAAAAAGGAGTTCTCCTCTGTTACTCTTTGGATGGAGGAGCATCAGGAAGAGGCTGCTGAATATGTATGGAAGGGACCTTGGGTGTTGAGTGGTTGTGTCTACCATGTGTAGGTCAGAGGGGTTCTTCTGCACCTCTTTTGCCTTGCCACCTTATTAAACCCTAATGACACTTGACCCTGTCACGTCCACCTTGGCACATAACAAAAGGAAACCGAGCGAACATTCCTTGAATGTTTCCAGTCCTCACAGTGAAAAAAATGAATATAGCGATCTGAATTGATATATGTAAACCAACGTCTTGTGACAATGTTTTTGAAAAATATATATATATATATATATATATATATATATATATATTTGTCAAATTTTTATTAGAATTTGATCAATTAACAAAGAAAGAAAGAAAAATAATACAAAAAATACCAGCCAGCTGAAAGAATATTTATATATTATATATATTTTGACATAATCAAGCATTACCTCAACAGAAAAAGTTTTGCTATTCTAAAAAAATATTGCTGCTTCAGCCTTGGGCACACATGCTTAGTTTGATAACTGATGGCAGTGCTAGTTGTCCTGGTATTCTGTAGATATTAAGTTTGGAACATTATAAAGTCTTTATTTGCAGAAATAGACAATCAAAAACAGCAAATGTTTCAAATTGTACAATTAATAACAATGCATTGTATGCAGAATAAATGTACTTGCATATAAGGCATTAATGAGAAAATACCAAAACACCTCTGGATTCTTCACAGAGAGTGATCAGTCTATAATTAGCAAATAGGGTACAGTTGGAGTAATATGCAAATAGCATGCCTACAAAAACATGTAGGTGTATAAATTACTGTTTTAAAGTGCCTCTCAGTATTTCCTCTTGGTTGTTGAGTGGTAGCATCTGTTGCATGGAGTTGATGGATCAAGTCAAGTGGTTTTTATTGTCATTTCAACCATATACAGTACTCTATATACAGTGAGACGAAATGCCGTTTCACCATGGTTCAAGTGGTGTTACCTTTAAACTATAAAAAGACATTCAAGACAAGGCTACATTTACTTTGAACATAATATAAAGTGCAGTGACTACTTAAAGTAGTGCACTGCAAGACAGACAGCACAAGACAGGGCAGGAGAAGACTACAGCAGGGACTATAATAATTTAAGGTGGAGGTAAAATGTTTAAATTAAAAATTGTCAGCAGAGAAAGAAAATGTGAAGGAGTGCATTCCAGTTCCAGTGATGAAAATGCTTGTTGAGATATTCTTTGAGGCAGATAACAAAAATGTAATCAAAGAAAACACCATCATGTGTCTATAAACCCAATTATTTATGTTCAGAGACTGGTTGTATAAAAGCAGTAAGACACAGTACACTTTATGAGGTCGATACAGGATACCACCACACCACCACAGCTGTTTATTTGGCTCACTATCACCCGTGTTGTATAACTAAAGATACATAAACACATTTTCACAGAAATAAGTGTGAATTCAATCTAATTCTAATATCAGATCATCATATATTCTAAACATTTCATTAAACAATGAAAACAACATTCAGTAAACTTGACTATCAACTTCTGCTACTTGAGATCACATGTGGAGTGTTAAAAATGGAGACCTTGCCAGAACAACTATGATGCTAATAATCAAATTTGGTCTATAGCTGTTTAAATGTTCAACCGTTTTGGTAATGACAAACATTCTGGAGTTTCTATGGAATATAAATGTTATTTTTCTGGGGCTCACTGAGGGAGGGGGTGTGGTGTTTCATAGTAGCTTGTCGTCATTGCCTTTAGGTTGCTAGTGATGCAAACAGTGTTACTGAGACTAAGCTGGGCCTGGGGGATATTTTGGGGCTATGACAAAAATCTGTGCACAGCATGTGACTGCTGACCTTAAGGTGCCATGGTAAAGATGGTGTGAAAAAATAACTAATCCTTCCCAGGTCATGTATGACACCATGTCACTAGGCCAAGAGATTTCTTACGCTGACAATGAACCACCATGGTTGTGCATGTCCCTGCTGCTCAGTTGTCAAGTTCAATGCAAAATATCGCTGGAGATTAATGGCTGACAGACAAATGGACATTTATGCAAAGAAAACTGGACAGGAAATGAAAAAGCATTCTCAGTAAAGTAAAAAGTAAAATCTAAAATAAAATAAAATAAACACCAGACGAGGTATCGATGATCTTTATCATGATTTTAGAAATAACCAACCAGTAGGACTATCTCAACACCAAGTTCAACCAGTAGGCCTATCTCAAGACCAAGTTCAACCAGTAGGCCTATCTCAAGACCAAGTTCAACCAGTAGGCCTATCTCAACACCATGTTCAACTTTCACTCTATTGACCTGCTGAGCATTATTTAAGAGCGGGAAAACTTTGAACTGAACCTTGTGTGTGTGCGTGTGATGTGTGTGTAGCATGAATGTAAGGTCATCTTAGGAGACGGGTAGAGAAATGAGGGCAACAGGAATAGGAGTGGACAGTACAGCAGGTCTAATGGTGGGGTGGTGGCATCCGGGTAAATAAAGTAGTAAATGAAATATGTGGACAGATTTATTGTCTTTGTCAAGGAACTATGCAAGATTGATTGGAGCACACAGAGATACAAAAGGTTAGAACACTGGAGGGTTATGGAACTGCCCGGAGGTGATAAACCAGGAGACCATAAAGTGAATTAATTCTGTTCATTTTGTAGATGTTTTTACATAATTACTAATTATTATTTAGCTATTAATTAACATATAACATAATTTAATCAGATTTTCTTGGCATTTTCAAAAAGCTGATATACCACACAATCTCATTCACATCATGATTGAAATAAATGTCGCCAAAAGTGACTATAGCATACCAAATCATTATGGCAATTAAAGGACAACTGTAGGAAAACAAATTTCTACAAGAAATCTAGCAAGCTACTCGAGACTAGCCAATACTGAAGGCGCAAAACAATTTGGTCCAACCATATAGGTTTTCTTGAACAGAGAATCTGGATTTACAATTAACCCATGGGGGCAAAATTTTAAATCGTGTTTTCAACAGCTTAACATGCCTCAAATATACAAATTCCAAAAGCTACAGTGTATGCTCCATCATCAGACACACATTACAACATACAACACGCAAATTTGGAGCAACACGCAAATTTGGATCATGTTAACATGTTAAGAACACAGTTCAAAGTTCTGTCCCCATGGTTTAGTTGTTAGTGCTTCTCTGTTCAAAGAAATCTATATGGTTGGACCAAAATGTCTTGCGTCTTCAGTCTTGAGTAGCTTGGGCAATAGAGCTCTTGTTGAAATTGATTAAGGTGCCCTATAACTTTGGAGTCAAATATTCCGGGAGAAATGTGAGTTCCATAGTTGATGGATTTCCTAGGTTACGTCCATCTGTGGACTGTAGGTAGCCTTCCTACTCCTAAATAGCCTACTACTGTACTTCCCATGACTGAACTATCAGGAGTCAAATGCCTCCTTTTTTCTCTATGAAGTGCAAGTCTAGCTTGCAGCCATTACAGTTCAGCAAAAAATATATGGCAAATAGCACATACAGGGAAATAATTCTGACTTTTTAAAGCAGGCATAATCCAACTTGCATTCAGTGCTTGAAAGAGAATAAAAGTAAATCAAGCATTTAGAAAACCTAGACCTCTTGTCTAGGCTAAATTAAAAGCAACTATTAACTGTTGCTCGCAATCCATTTCCCAAAGTGCCAAACTATTTCTCAGTTTTTGATGTCATGTTGGACATGCACATTTTTCAAAAAAGCGACTGACATCTGATGTTTTGCATTATTTCACATTCAGTATGTTTTGTTCTTGAAAGAAAATTCATCTCCAACCCCAACTCCCCTGAACCTTTATTTGTGGCTAGGTCATATTACATTAGATGGGCAGGGTTGAACTCCAATGTTGAGCACCTACCTGATGCAGGGAAATGTTAGTAGTCAATGTATTGTCGACAGGAGCAGTGCTCACTCTCTGAAAAAGGAAAACTTGGTAATTGCATGGTCTTTGTACATCTGGCTCTCAGTGTGTTTAATTGACAATTTAGTTTGAGTCATGAGTAGTTGAGTCAATTGTCAATAACTTCATGTGCACTACATGTGAGAGGAAATTCTAATGCTAAACATTTGCTGAGCAAATAAGTTAATATCTATTTAACAAATGTAATAATCTGTGATACAAGGATACTAGTAGTTTTTATTGTCACATGCATATGATTACTACTGTAAAAAATGCAGTGAAATTTGTGACTGGTGTCAGCCCAGTTGTGCAAGTACAGAAGTGCAGTAGGAAAGTGGCAAGATGGCATGGTTGGCATGGTGTTTGTGTGGTGTTGTATGAGGGGAGAGGAGGGTTGGTGAAGTGGGCAGAATGATGAAGTATAGATTGGTGTTTCCTAATATTACATTTTAATGTGGTTTTGATCGGATTAAATCTCAACTGGAAGTGTGCATTTTTGTAAACAATGAAGGAACGAGGTAGCCTACTGCCTACTGCTACTGGCTAAGACTGAAGGAACGAGGTAGCCTACTGCCAGGTGCTACTGGCTAAGACTTTACTTAATGCTAATGATATACTTGAATGCTACCTTAGTTTTGTGGGTGTGGATAACTGAGGCAAGACACAAATGCTAATGCCTGACAACTGCATATTAGTGCACTCACTGTATGCTTCAGCTTCAGCACTAGAGGATTTGAACAGTACCTAAACTGCCTTATGATTTCTTTCTAATGTAATATCTAGCCTTTATGAGGATATACCAACTTTTGGTGAAATTTAGCTTCTTTGCCGTCTACACCAGAAATACATAAGTGGAAACATATCCCTTCTTCAAATCTATGCAGTGGCCAGTATGAGACAAATAGGTTCTGGGAGCTAGCCTTGCGTGCTCAATTTCATTTCACCCTGGGAGCGATAGGCTAAGTGCTTTCATTCACTTCCAGTGATCATTCTAAGCTCAACTGTCAACTGTGTACTTCTGTCCTCACATAAGAAAGGTAAGAGATAGCGAAATGTACATTTTGTATATTCTTCCTCTCACTTTGGGGTAGACGGCAGTCACTGAATTGAAATAGGACAGATTGATGTAAGTGATAAAAAAAGGTAAAGAAGGAAAATATGTAATTAGTAGTGCTGTCAAAATGAATGCATTAACTCAAGTGATTAATAAAAAAATAACTGACCCCCCCCCCCCAAAAAAAAAAAAAAATAAACCTCTTGATAGGCCTATAACTTCCACTTCTCCGACATGCACTATGCTAAGTTTAGCTTCGAAATGGCTAGCGTATCAGGTCAAGATAGACCAATATTTTGAAATCACTCCAGCATTTCTAACAACAGTGGAGGGTGAAATAAACTCTCCTTCCAAGTCTTGGCTGCATTTCCCCCTCCCCTGACCTTCTCATATGGACATGGATTAGCCTATTGTGGATCTGGTTCAAAAAGTTTCTCGATGTTTAGGAAATCAGTCTGGGTAGAAGATACTGTGTGAATTGCCCCATTTGAGAAGAGCAAAGCTAGCTAATTAGCTTTTGGGTCTTACTAGGGCAAAATAAGGATGCAACCTACCCTAGCATTCAAATTCTTATTGGAGGAAAGTAATTATGATTAAAAGTGATTAGTTATGATCTATTATGGAAACAATTAATAAAAATAAATAAAAATCTGATTTTTTTTGTAATCGTTTGACAGCACTAGTACTTACATCTTGTATAGCATCTATTTCTGTTCGTTTTTACACGCATTTCTGAAGGAAATTGTTTGTCTGCACATCTGCTCACAACATGCTCTAATTAAATCTTTTTTTTATCTCAATGTCCTTTATAAAATTTCTTAACTTCTCAATCGTACGGTGAATGTGCTGAAATAATCCATTATCCACAATCCGGTATTTTTTCTCTTAGAAACTATTTTGTTCTGTCTTGTATATAATTTATCCAATGCATTAATTTAACCTTAAGAATTTAATTAAACACTGTAAGTGTGGCCACATCATTTCCTGAGAGATATTCTTCCGCTGGGTCTCACCTATTTCAGTAGATGTGATGCTCTCTTGTGGCTGCTGAAGAAAGAATCAAGTTTCACATCCAATCTAAATTCCTCATTCACACCCTTTGAGATCCCTTCCCAAATCAGACATCATGCCATGTTATTCCATATCCCTGACTCCCTCAGTGGATCCAGATGACTGTTGTCTATTCTTTCTTTCTGTCTCATTTTCATTACCTCTAATTTTAGCTCCACACTGCAGCAATCGGTAGTTCAAACCATTCAGCCTCTGTTTTCCACGGAAGCATGTCTCAAGTCCCACAACTGGTTGCCTTATAACAGGTTCCATCTGTTTCACCGACTTGCCCTAATAATTTACACTCCTCCTCCTCTGGCAGGGAGTTGACACCCTATGTCTTCATTTTCCTTCAACACTCCATTCTTTATTGATTAACTTTGCCCCTTAAATCAGATTTGGCATCAGGAGTGTTACAAAGCCACTGTACATGTACTGTACTCCATTATGTAACACAATGCATACCCACGTCACAGCACAGGATCAAACTCTCCAAATTAGGGCCTAAGGCAATCGGTCAGACTACAGTATTTTAATCTCTATCACAATCAGTTGTCATGATTCGAGGTAGGGATACAAACAAACACAATGAACACAGGTTATGAATTGCAGTAGAGCATAAATGGATTTTATAAAGTCATAAAAAATGTCTCTAAAATATATGGCCTCTAGGTTGCTCTGATATCGTATAGGACGATCATGTGATGTAGTTCGGAATAATTCCAATCGCAGCCCTGATGTACAAGGTTGCCAAGTAGAATTACTTTTAGCTATCACTTAGCACAACTTGTGTGTGATACTTCTGATGTCTGAAATTTGCTCTGGATGGCCGCTGTAGGATGGTCCTAATGGTGACATGGCAATGAGGCCCTGGCCCATGAGGTCTTGACCAGTGGTGTCCCCGGTTTTATTGACTAACTGTCACCCCTTCTTTTCCTCCTACACTGTTAGCAAATTTTTTGATTTACTGCAGCGTCAGTTCTGCTATGCGGAGAGATGGCGCACAGAACCCCAGCACAGGACAGGGCATAAATCAGAGGTTATTTTTGCCTATGGATGAGGCTGTTAAAATACTTGGAGCTGAAGAGACGTTAGTGGGAGGTGATAAAGGTTTATCATATCCTCAACCACAAAGGCAATCTAATTATATTAACAGCTTAAAGATAATTGTCCTGGAGGGAACGCAGCCTCTCTCACGGCAACAGGGGACCCTGGTGGCTCTAAACGCTGTGGTGAAGTATTTGGAGGTACAGTACTGCAGTATAAGCCCCATTATTGGGCTGTCTTCCATCAGCTTCTGGCCAGGAATAGTCTGGTCTGTCACGACCACTTTCTTTGATGTGCCTGAACCTGGAACAATGATCTGGGTGTTGCTGTTACAGATGGTGCCTGCCATTACCTCCAGCATCTTCCTGTCGCTTTGATGCTGGGTGCTGAATTGATTTTTTGAGCTTCACATTTCTTATTGCCCGTAGTCATGCCCCTTTAGTGTTTTACCGGGTCATTTGCTGGAGCATGTCATGGTGAAATTAGCATGGGTTAATGTATATGTCAAAACATGAATGTAGATTTTATTGACTATTTTTTATTCACTATATTTTCTCAGGAAATTCCTTTTAAATGCCTATGAATAAATGTTGGAGAAAGATAAACTTGGTAATAGCTATTTAAAATGATAATAGAAATAAAGTGTTTAAATATTTTAGTTGTGATATTATTCTTGTTGTTGTTATTCTTTTCATGTTTAGTTTTCCCACAAGCGAACAATTGACTGTTACCCACACAATTTTTCTGATAGTGCCTATTTTCACATTTGCATTTAAGACACAGACGACTTGCATGCCGGTAGTGTGTGACTCATGGTTGTTTGCCTAATACAGACGAGCACGGAACACAGCTTTAGCTGATAATCAAATCAAAGCTAAAAATGGACTTATGGGTCAGGAGTAATTCGTTTAGGTGGGTTCACAACCCCTGCTATTCTAATTATAGGCACATTATAATACAGCAATCAGGATTATTTCCATGCTAATATATTTTGTAGGACATGTCATTAACTATAATTAGCTTGTCATGCCACAACATATTTTTTCATTTATATTTTGTATATTAGTCGCTTCCACTAAACTTTATGATGTTTTAATCTCAAATATGTAAATTATTTAATGCCATTTTGTGATGATCAAATGTGATCAGTAAGCATTGCTTCTTGACCTTGCGTGGTTTTAATTTTTAATCATCCATAAAGTCTTAGTATAGTACTTTACTTCACAAACATGAACCCTCTGTTGTTCAAACCCATATAAAGTGACAGTCAGGTCAGCACTGGTCAGATTTTTTCAGAACTTTTCAAATAATGGGATAGTGTTTGACACCCTTGATTTGCTTTGGGGATGATACACTTCTTCCCATGTGATAATGGCATGCAGACATATGGCAACACGTTTTTGCCGGGCAGCCTCGTAGGAGGTGGCTTTCCTGGTTTAGTTCCCCCGTGGCTCATATTGAGTCTCGTGTACTCCAGTCGTGACGGAGTCGGGATTCTTTCGGCTCCAGATGGAGAAGCTATCAGAGGAGTAGCCTGTTTGCCGGGAGCAGGGTGTTGTGGGGGATGGCCCCGGTGGTATTTTCTGTGCATCATGTGGTGTGTGCTGGAAGGAGGGAGCTGGGATAGCTGAGATGTCTCTATTTACAGCGAGGCTCGATCCGTTACATTCTCCCTCATGGATACAGCAAGGGAAGACTTACACCCAATAGGTTTGTCGTTCAGTTCGTGTTTAGAGGGTTTTTTTTTTTTTTTTTCCCTCAATCAGGGCCCACCCTCCTCCTGAGTTGCGCCCTGCCGTGCAGTTTTTGCAGTCACAACTTGGTGTCTGCCTGTCTGAAATTTAATCTTTGTGCAATCCCCCACCCACACCAACAGTCTCTCGCCCTTCCCTAATACACACACTCTCTCTTCTCTTTTTCCCCCTCCTCTTTCTCTCTCTCCCTCCCTCTCCCTCTCTCCCTCCCTTCCTCTCTCCTTGACCAGAGTGACAAAGTTTGCTGCCACCACAGCCCAGGGAGTGCCCATAAAGTAACCACCTGTCGCCTGTAAATCCCTCAGCTCTTTAGCCGGAATCCTGCAAACATGGCACCCCCATGTTGACTTGACCTTTGAGGTGCACATCTACCGGTTTCGTGTCCAACTTGATGCCACTCAATCCCTCGCTAATATGGGAATAATTAGATTGGAAAAGGTGAAACATCTTTGGGACATGACTTGGCTATCTGACAGGATGGGTTTAACACGATCCTGTAATGGAAGAGACACCAGGGGATATATCATGCACTCAATAAGATTAAGGCCCTGACATGGTCATTGTGCAAAAGAAAGGCTAATTTACCCATCATCACATTCCAACTGTTATGTAATTTTTTGTCATTATTGAGAGTTCATTTGCTACCTTTGCTATTTTACTACTTGCAGAATTCTCTATTTTTATAATTATTTATTTTTATTCTAATTGTCATTGTCCTGTTTATTTTTTGTAAGTGTACGTCAAACACAATAAAATACGAACTTTAAATTCTGTATTTTTATCGGCAAACTGCGTAACTTGTCGTCATGTATTACACATGATCAACTATTTCATGGTATATTTTTGGTCAACTTGTTCTGTTTATCTTTGTTATGTTTTTTGTTGTTTTTAAAACAACCACTAAAATCACAAACAAAACTAAAACAAACAAACCTGCCGTTTCTGGTCACCCCTGGTGATACAAGTCTGTAAACTGTCTAGGCTATTGTCAACAGACACCAAGGGTGGTCATTCTCAGGATCCAACTTTGAGGTGGCACCATCCTGACTGGTGACAGGGAAGAATGTGCGGAGGACAGTGTGAAATTGTGAGGTAGGAAATAAAGAACTACATGAAACCTTCTTGTCCCAGGGCTCAATTAGCAGGCTCCAGCGTTATGTTATTCTCAGCTGGTGTGGACAGAATGAGACTCCGAATGTGTTGCGGGAACTTTGGGAAATGTCATCGGCAGACTTTCAGTCTCACTCAGTCAACTGGCGTGGTTAGAATAATTTCCAAAGATTCAGCAGGCAATGTTGCCAAGCCGGCTACAAAGCAAGAGCATCACAAAGAATAATGGGTGATTGATCAAATGGAACTAACCCACTGCTTCACATACAGTAAGCAACACTGTGGTTTACCCTACGTCACTACATTGATGATACATGATTTCATGCGGAAAATGTTCTTGATAAAACATTTTTAGTAATTTTAGTAATTTCTTAGTAATTTCAGAGAGAAAACAATCAGATCTATCATACAGCTCGGGTTAAATGTTTTGAGAGTAGCTGTCAGAACTGTTACTGTACATTACATTTACATTTATGCATTATCAAAAGCAACTTACAAAAGAGGATTAACAATCAAGCTACATAGGAGTATTTAGAGTGTGGGAGTGCTAGGACAGGAGGTGCTCTCTGAAGAGCCTGGTCCATATGCTCCAGAAGTCAACATGATACAGGTGGTATCTGATGACATACAGTATAAAACAGCCGTATGAATAATAATGATTAAAAAAAAACAACTATACCAATCAATCAGCAGTCTGTGAATCAACCTGCTCAAACAGGCAATCCATCACAAAACTGTGAAAATTGTTTGCAAGAGAACAAAGACCCACACATTTGCTGCCAGTGCAGATGCCATGGAACAGTCAATAGCTCCCCTTCTTGGTTCTGAATTCTTGCACCATTCCTGATTTCCTCAATAACTCAAAAGGTTCAACATGAATTTTGAAGAACATTTTTGGGGTATTAGGACAAGGAACAGATGATTCAATATCGGTGGTGATCCGAAACTCAATCTAGATTTTGTATTGTGCCAGTGACACTATTGCCTTGGCTGAGGTCTGCACTCTCTGAGTGCTTTTCTTTCTACCAATGTAGGATCATTTATTCATCAATGTGTTAGTTCACTAAAATGAGCAATTCAAAATTGAGTGGGTAGATGAGGTAACTTACACTTGAGGTAACATAGTGGTAGTTTGTATGTTTGTTGACTTACCAAATACCTAGTAAGATGTAAAATGTAAAACGGAACAAAAAGAAAAACATACAATTGTACAGCAGTTGTAAGTACCAGTAGGTGGTTTTCTCTTTACTATCGATGAAGATAGAAAAACCCCATTGAGTTGTAGAGAGCCTGTGCAGCACAAAACTAAATATATATTAAATATAATAATAATCAAGTGCCTTTAATGTACTGTTTTAAACATGTACATGTTAATGTACATGATTTAAACATGTCTTTTGTGTGACTGCCATAAATGTCCCTGTGCAGTTGTGCCCGCTTAGCTGTAGTGGTTACTGTTTCCTCTGGGAATGATTCCAGTGATTAGATCACCACATTATTTAACTTGGACTATGTAATTGAAAGCCAGTGATAGCACATACTTGAAATACGAATGGAACTCAATAACAAAACCCAGCTATTGGCTGAACTTGTAGCAGACTCTCTATGGGTCCTTGTTGACACATTGTGAGAAAATGTATCAGCAGCAAACTATTCAAGTACTGCTGGTAGTGTTGTGCCAGCGATATGGTCCAATCCTTTAACTTTGGCTCACATTATTGAGTCGTAAAATTAACTAAGCTCTTTGGAGAACTCTTGCCGGTGCTGGGTTACTAGGATAGCAATAGTATCCATGGACTCTTCAACTTGCATTCAACCAAGTGGGCCTACTGATGCATTTCTGGTTGCATTCACTGTAAAATTAGACCGTAAATGTAATGAATAAAATGTGTAAAACCGAACCAATAAACTGCAATGTATGAAATTTACCGTAAAACATCAAATATATTAAAGAATATTCTTTTTTCACCCTTGTTAG
The DNA here is from genome assembly GCA_027497455.2 of Sardinella longiceps. NCBI lineage: Eukaryota > Metazoa > Chordata > Actinopteri > Clupeiformes > Clupeidae > Sardinella > Sardinella longiceps. The sequence goes on along the minus strand of JAODXP020000013.1, from coordinate 6,026,483 downwards.
TTATGGGTTAATAATGTCATGTATTTGTGAGATACGGGCTAAACAAAAGGTATGGCGTTTAAATTTTAAAGATTATTTTTGAAAATTTAAAAAAAAAAAAAAAAATCCCATCCCACTGATTAATGACATGAATATCTGGCTGTTGTGTGTGTGCACCCCAAGCACTTCCCTCTGGGCAGTATGTGACCATGTCATAAAACTCTTAACGACTCAAGCCATGCCTCAAGCCAGGCAAAACAAAAACAAAATACAGCACTGGTGTCTGCACACTTCATTTCTCAAAGGTTGCTAGAGGACCCTTGTCACCAGGGTCTCTCTGTGGAGCTGCCACAGTGATGAATGTCAGCTGAGGGCAAGCTGTTTGGCCCATCAGGAACCTGACGCCTGTATGGTGCTTAAGATCCTGTTCATCACCACGGCATGCCAGGCACAGGACTGTCTGCGTGACGACGTGGACTCCGGACTCCGTCAGCCATTTTGTGTCTTTGCCCAACCCCACACCTCCTCTCCCCTCTGTCTGTGAGTGAGGGTAGCAGTATTTAAATTTAGCATGGACTGTAAGTTCTTGTGTCTCTTCATCACGTCATGAGCCCTGACTGATGATGGGCCCCAAGGTTGTTTGCACAGTTTAAGTAAGCAGCTTGAGAGCTTTTACTGCTCTTTCAGACTGTACACGTCCATCGACGGATCCCATTGACTTTGCATGAAGCTTTGCGCAAGCAATGCATTGTGGTTCCGTCCGTCCCAATGGCTCGCCCTCCATCCTCCGACAACGGACGTGTACAGGCTGAAACTAACGTTACTCTTCATGGGAAAAAAGGAGATTGTGGAGAATGCTGTTGTCCACAGCACAAGGCCATCCCAGGCAGCCCTCCACAACCCTCCACCTTCACACGGTGATAAGATTACTTTACAGATCCATTCATCTATCTGTTTTTGGTTGTTTGATAGTGTTTTGTTCATAGAAACAGCTGTGATTTTGTTCCCATGTTTTTTCCTACATCCACACTCCATTGTAAAAGGGGTTTCACACAGCAATGTGATGAAGTTTTACTGATGTAGTTTAGTAGAAAGCCCTTACTGTATGTCCTTTGAGGTTCCCTAAATACTTATGGATTTTTATCTGAGATACTTAGCTCTAAGGGGGCACTGACAGTATGACAACTGACAATGACAGTCTGTTGCCAAAACATAAAAAAAGACTTGTTTGTTTGTTTGTTTGTTTGTTTGAATGTGCACAGTACTCATATCTAATTGTTACAGTGGAATTAGAAATGATTGAAGTGGAGGATTCAAGGATCTTTCAAAGAATGCTTCAGTATTTATTGTAGCCTGCTTGTAAGATCCTACAAACTCTTCATACATTGACTAGGCTATAGCAGCCTATTATAGTCTAGATTTGAACCACAAATGCATATTTGACACATGCATACTGAAGCTCATTCTCATTGTTATAAATGTGTTCATCTGTGCTCATTAAATTCTGTTTTCCTGTAGAAATAATGGGTATTGTATTGCATTTAAACCAGGCAAACATTGTGTAATTAAAACATCCTTTTTTACATCTTAAAAAATATTCCTCCCCCTCAGAACTACATTTGCTAGATTCAATACAGAGTTTAATTTTGCATCAATTGCCACCTCTACAATAAGCAGTACCGCAAGACATGTACACAATAGTGGAGAGACAACAGTAACCAAGGCCTTGCATATCTCAGCCCAGCTTCACCTTTGCCCTTTTTCTCAATCAATATTGTCATTGTTTAGCTTTGGAGATGTATTGACTTTCATAGGTTTGGCAGCTGCCCTCTGACCTTTAAGAGAGAGCTTGTTGAGCTTTTTCTTCTTTTTTCAAGCTTAACCAGTGGCAATGCCCAGTATTGATGTGTATGTATTGATCGGAGGTAGCTGGTTATACAAAGCTGCATCCCTAACATGAGGCAATACGTAGTTTTCAGAGACATAGTTTTTTGGCCTGATGTTTACATTAGCCGAAATGTCATCACATAAATATCAAGTGTATGGTTATATAATTTCAATGAAGAGGTTTCTTTATTTTTTGTTTATAATACCTTTATTTCTGTTTATTTTACGTAAATCTCATGCCAAAATAGATGTTCTAATATCTCTTTAACATATGACTAGATACATTCTTGAAGTTACTTTGTCATCAATTCAAGAGGATGAATATAAGCAGCCTTTGCAAAGTTTGGCTTGCTTTCCAAATGTGCCATTAAAAGGATGCTGATGCTGTAATTGGAAGAGGGTTTTTTTTTCATTCCAACAATCTGTGTGTGATTCCAAATACATTACTACAACTAGTGGCCCATTTGAATTTAGTTTGCTGTCAGATCTTGACTGCAGAATTGCAAGCACAGCCGTGTTGACTGCCAAAGAGCAAGAGTGGCGGCAAGTCTGCCATATAAATCACATCACGAAATACATTACCCAGATGAAAACGGCTCTGCACTTTTGCACTGCTTATGTGATAATGCAGAAGGCATTGATTACATAACAAGGAGGGTGCCCCTATCATGTTGCCCGTGCATGCCCTTGGGTGCCTTATTCCCCGCTGTGGACATCTGCTTCAAGGCCTTCATGAAGAGGCTTTAAAAAGATACCATGAAACTGATCATCAAGATCACTTGAAAGGCCTAGATCGGGTCACACTGGAAACACACCATGATAATAATAATTATTAAAATAATAATTTATATGATGAAAAGATTCCATGATTTAGATCTCTGATTCTTTTTAAAGTATAATTGCCATCTGAAATGTTTGGGGTCCAAAAACATGAGGACTTGTCTATCTTCAGCCACAAGGTGGCAATATAATGTTGTGCCAAACTCAACATATGTGAAAGATATGAGCCGAGAATGTGGTAAAAGACCAAATATGTAAATCAATCTATCTAGTGTGCCATGAAGACACTGACTGAGGTAAATCATTTTTACCCTGGGCAGGGCAAAGCTCATCTTAGCTCATGGGCTATATTACAAATGAGGAGACTGTATGTTATGCATGGCTGGTATGTACTACATTCTTGTCTAGTTATTTATTGGTTGTGGTTTCACAAAATCACACACAAAAGTGGAGTGTATGCTATTCAAAGATTTGTTATGACATGCTTTTGATGAATATTATAGAAATATGATGCAAATGGATACATCCCTAATAAATAACGCCACAATTAGATAAACATCATTACAGTTGTTTAACAGTTTAAGAAACACATAGCCCATGGCAATAACAATATGTAAGACTTTATGGACAATAATTTGCACACCATGCCTCTTTCCACATGCTGTGAGAATTGAATGATGAACATGATATGAATATTGTGACATGTACACATTTAATCATGTACAGCAAGTGTTTATTCATTTACGTATGAGGATTTGACTCAATGAACAGTAGGCCTATTCTTCATTTAGATTATTGCTTAATGTTTTCTAAATTAGAAAAGATTACCGGTAAACATTAAATGCAAGGTGCTGTATCTAAATTTGCTAAGCCGTGGCAGGCAGCCTTTCCTTGTACTGTGTGCAGATTCCCTGGTCCTGCAACCCCCAGCGTCTTCATGACCTGCACTGACAGCATTTGCCATTAATGTCCAATGTACTGTATGTCTATTGATGTCTTAATCACTACCCTACTCAGTATTTACCCGTGCATTTCCCCCTCTTTTCTTTACTGAGTGCTAATGGGTGGTAGATAGTGAGGGGGTGGGGAGAGTTGGGCACTGTTGGAGAGTGGTGGGGTGGGGTTTGATTTATTGCTTTGTGCTATGTACCATTCTCATTGGACTTTCTGTTATATCACTAAGGAATGGATCGCTGGTTATGTTTTTTTGCTGATGTTTTCGTTCTGCATTTGACGCAATGATTGTACCCACCATGCACCCATGGACAGCAAACTTGGGAATTGGATAGGAAGCGCCCAGTTTGGATTAAACTAACATCTTGAGGTTTCAGATTAATATTCTAAAATTTATTACCTTAGAGTTTAGTAATATTTTAATATGGCACACACCCATTTTCTTTCATAGCAACCCCGGTTGCTATGAACTTGAGTGCCATAATCACTAGTTTTTATGCATAACTCACCTTTTGACCACAACCCAATTACAACATCAGCAATGATGTTCTGTTGCTAGCATATTCAGACTGTTGAAATAAATGAAATCACAGAGGCACAGCAGAATATTTTTCACCTCAACATAGGCTAATGTAGTTCTATTATTTTGCTGTCCAGCATGATACATCATGCGACCACATTGGCATGCATCCTTTCAGAATTTCAATACCTTGAACTCAAGAGCTTGTTTCTTCAGGAGGTGGAGATGTGGTTAAACGGTAACATATGACCGTGTTGTTTGAAGTTTATGTGATGTCAAGATCATGGCTGAAATTATACACTGCTAGGTGTGCAGCTGCTATTAGAGGAAGTTGAATATGAACTGGTAGGAATTTATCTGTTTGGACACAAGTCAACAGTTGTGAAATGTCTTAGAAATAGCACTTAAGCAGTATTTGTTTTTTGCACTATTTGTGCTATACTTTTTTGCACGGAGAGTGTATCTGACTGCATGGATCTCTGCAGTTGTGTTGTCTGTAGTTTGTTGTTAGACTCATGCCTCGAAGTGTCATGCCTCTGTTGTGGTACTTGATGCACCACGACCATCTCCATGCACGAAGGGTGCCAAATGCCACGTGCAATGCAGCTGTTCCCCCCCCCTGCTGTTCACTGCCACGCCAGTTGGCTTCTGAATTACTCTGATGTCCCTGCATAAGCATTTGGTTGATGATGTATTCCTTTGCAGATCCACATTCGGATTTGACAGGACAGTTTGTAGTTGCTGAACCCATTTTCAGATTGCAAGGTTATATTTGAAATTTTACCCTGTGGGGGGAGGACATTGAAAGGTCTGATGATCAAGTTATGGGGAATGGTAGCTTTAGCTCATGTCTTTTTTTAGATAGAAATATGAATGCAGTGCTTCGCTCTATTCAAAAAGTCTGTGTCATTCAGAGCCAGTTCAGGGCATATTTGAAATTAGTGTCAAAAGTAGTGAGAACAGCAGTGCATCAAAGCTCTTAAGGTTTCAAGGGGATATCATGGAGAGAGCTACAGTATTAAAAAGCTGTCTTTAAAGAGAACTGAAAACCTATAGGCTCTGGCATGCTGGTATGGTTGGTAAGTGTAAGGCAACATGTTAAAAACAGAACTCTTGAATTAATGCTAATTTCTTTGTCTGGGCATTTAATCATCGCATCAGGGTATAACATCTAATCAATTTAATGCCACACAGCACAGTACTGCAGGGAAAAACAAAACAGCAGTTTGGCACAGACAAGGAAATGCTCAGTACCTGAATGTATTTCAAGCGTGACACCCTTTTCAAAAAACTTCAACAAACTTCTGCAACGAACGTCACCTTTAGAGCATTTATGTCTAAATCAAAAGTTGATGTGTCAAGGATCTGCTCATATAGTGACTACAGATATTTAAGATATTTAAGATAAGTCTAGACCTCTTCATAAAAGTGTACCCATCTTTATATGTTAGATTTCTTGTTTGTCTTGAGGGGCAATAAAACAATTGAAATTGAGAGGGGCAAGTTTTTTATTAGGTCCAGATAATCAAAACAATTTCATACCGCAAAACTTTATACTCAATTCCTGTGTCATTCAAGTTCATTTAACCAGATTCTCCAATCCACAGCGCCTTCTCTCTGCCTCGGCTGGACCCCATTTCCTTCATCGGGCTGTCAAGACTCTTTGATTGAGTGACTCAAACGCACTTAAATCGGCCGGCTGCCGCGTGTTATATATTAGGCGAATAAGCACAGTCTGGGCTGTAATTTGTCATGAGAGGCAGGCCTGTTATACATCATGCTGTCCGTGCGCTATAGGTCTTCTTTATAGTTACCTGTCTGGGCAGCACACTGTTACCAGTGAGGGCAGCGCATAACTCTGCAATAATAATGGGACTTCGCAGTGCACTTATGATAGACGAGCCCCTCTTGTAAAAATATATTCTCAACAAATCACGCTTCTTTAATAAGAATTTCTCCATTAGCTCTGACAGATTTTCTCACTGCCACACCCAAAGGTGCTTTGAGGATACCAAAGCGTGTTTGGCCATGGTTCTGACACTGTGTTCACCCTCTTCATACCGGATCATACCAGTGTACATATCAATGTGTTTTTACCATTATTGACAATAATTCCACTCAATCTATCCAACAAAAAACACAACATATCATTAACTGAACTATTCCTTCAGGTAGCCTACATTTGTCACCAGTAGAATTTTCTGGTTACCGAGTCATATGTCTTTGATATTACTTTAGGTGAGGCAGGGAAGCAGCAGCGTCTGCATATCAATAATACCTTGTTTGTCACTGCCTATTATAGGCCCATACATCAGGGCTTTTCCCACTGTAAGACCATATCCCTTGACAGAGGATAATGACAGTCATCATTCTGAGTAATGTGTGAGAGTGCCATCCTTGGCTTGACTCGAGCTTCAGCAGGGGTTATAAATCCCTGTGGGCTGATAAGCCTGGTGGCAAGCCCCATGTAAATGGTCTTTTTAGACAGTGCCTCCCCAGGCACCCGGCCGGCCGGCTGGCTGTCAGTCAGCTTGGGGAAAGGGCAGTGAAGATCAGGGAGAAGGTGGGCGAAAGGACAGACTCAAAGAGCGCCTCTCTGACTCGTGACCTGTGACGACTGCTACTGTGGAGCATGAGGCTGAGGTACTGGAGAAAGCTCAAGGGAGTGCATCTATTCTATTCTCAGTGTGTCAACTTCAGTTAAAAGTTTTTCAGTTGAAAGTCAAAAAAAAAAAAAAAAAAAAAAAGAAGAAGAAGCTTGTTTGCCTCCTGTGATTATGAAACAACATACTGTGCAATGATAAATATTTAGTTGTGTTTTCAGCATTTAGACAGAATTGTTTATGGGAATTGATTTCCTTTCTATGCCATGCAAACATAACACACTGATTGAGGTCAGGTTATTGACAAGTCCTAGAGGGCTCTTAAAGAGGTGACTAACTAAATGAAGTAAACACTAACGCCGAATTAATATGCAGCTCCATTCTGCAGGGTTTTTTTTTTTCTTCCAGCCATTGTCAGCAGTGAGCAGATGCCTCATGCATGCTTATATAGTATTTGCTCTACTAAAAATAATGATATAATAACTGAAATGACTGCATATGGAATGAGGAATTGGAATAATGTTCACAGTGAGTTGTTACAAAGTAGTGTTTAAATGTTTCAGAGTTAGAGTTAAACATTGTATTACAATTGCTTGCAGAAGAAGGTTGTACTGTATGTTGAATCACAGCTTCTCTATACAAAAGGCCAGCATATACACACAAACACACACACACACACACACACAGAGAGAGAGAGAGAGAGAGACAGACACACACACACACACACACACACACACACACACACACTCACAAAGACACACACACAAACACACACAGCAGGGCAGTCAGCAGTAGGGTCTGGGGCTATAGAGGCAATGTATTAAGTTACCACAGACACCAATGAAAAAGTAATCTGCCAGAGTCAGGGAGCTTTTATATCAGACTCATTTCAAAGCCCCTCCAGCAAAAGCAAATTCACTCCCCCTTTACTGAATGGTATTTCTGTCCAATCCATGAAGCAGGGAGGCTATTGATAATTAGCTTCCCTCAGCTAATGGTTGGTAATAAGTGTGTGTCAAAATTAAGGATTCATTTGCGGTGTCCCTTTGTTCATTTGTCCAGATGGTGACAAATTTGTAGATCTTTGATATTTATGCACTCTTTATTTAAGAATAAAGGGGGATCCATTTCATTGCAGTACAGAGGTTCCCTGTGAGTCTGTGCCGATTTAGCAAGTGTTTATCAAGAGGGTCATGAGGAGTCTGTCCGTATTGTCATCATGGATGCCACGACATGTCAGTCATGTTTCTGTCCTCATTAATCTCAACTGAAGGGCTGGCTCAGAGCCCCCTGCCCTCACTTAAACCAAAACAAATGCCTGGCACTGGCTGATGAGGTGCACAGGATGCTGTAGTAGCCTATCTTGATGGCCCAAAAGGTGAGCCTTGCTAGCCTGGTCAACATATTGATAGAACTGAATGAAGGAGAGCAGATTGGAAAATCTGATTATAATCGATGAGGCTCTATTTCAACACATAAATTGCTCTTATGTGACATACATATTACTGGAGGGAGGGGAAAAAATCAATGTTTAATTTAGTTTAATTTTATTACCGGGAAACAGCTTGAAGCCCCTTTTTTGTTTTGCATGATTTTATACTGTAATTTACACATATGCACATTACAGAAATGTTGTAATATCTCTGACGATTTACCTCTTACCATATATCCTGTGAAAAGATTATAACCTTAAAGTAATTCTTATTTTGTACATAGCACAAATACAAGTAAAGTGCTTTCTTGTGAAGTGCAAAGTGCGTTGTTCCTGTTTTATTTATTTATGTATGTATTTATTTATTTATTTATTTATTTAAGCCCTGACTCCTAATTATAATGTAATGATGATGACGTGAGTGATTCTAATGTGATGCCATCTAGATCATACCTGGGCAAACTAAGGCCCGGGGGCCAGATGCGGCCCGTGGAGCTGTTTAATGCGGCCTGTGGAGCCTTCCCAAAATAAAATAATTTCTCATTTAGTCATGGTGACTTAGATTATAGGCCTTATTTATCAAATATGTTGTATTCATGAAATGCAAATTCCACCCTTTTAAACCTGCATATTAACATGTCCTCTGAAGAAAGTGGGGCTACTGGCTTGAGCCAATCTACTGACATCAGTTGGTTAACTGTTAACACCCCGCCCGTTAGTCAAAAACTAAAAGCCAATGTGGCCCCTTGGCCAAAATAATTGCCCACCCCTGATCTAGATTCAATGAAAATTAAATTAAAAGACACAAAAAGAATAGACCTGCAGTATATGACAAGAATCAATATTATACTAGGTTACTGTTGACCGCTACATATTTTGACACAGCCATGTGAATATTTATTTTGGATGCATGATAAAAGTGCAGGGAACTTTGAAACCCAGTGGAGATTTCTGGCGGATGCTTATGGAATCAAGGGGCAGAGAGGACAGCCAAGAATAGGGAATGATCACACATGTGATTTTATGAACTTCACTGAGACTTAAATTACATATTTGCTGCCAGGAGACCCCATCTTAATAACAGCGAGAGTGCAGAATCCACAGTCAGTCACAATGTCAACAATGACTATTGTACACAGACTGGACGGAGTTCAATAAATAGGGAGATGAAGTTATAAAACATTTTTAGCTCATCTCAGACATTCTCTTTGTGGAAATTGTGGAAAAGAAATCTGAGAATGAAGACTCAGATGTTCTGAGAGAACATCTATTGAACCCAAAGCACTCTTTATGAAGAATGTGATCAGAGTAAAACTTAAGACTAGCTAGGCTAATATTCAAAAGTCATCTGTGTATTACTTTATTCTCTGCTTTGCTGTACTGTACAGGCATTCCTCAGTACAGTATGATGCAACTTTATCAAACAGACTACAGTAAAATGATTCAAATCCTGGCAACCTGTGGAAACCACATGCTAAATGCCATGAAACACGGGGCAATAGCCTTTACATCAGTGTGGGAATCTGGTCGGCCATTAATATCCCCCAATTACACTTGTGTCTGATATTCTGGGCATGGCTGGCAGTTTGCCTGGGAGGCCTCATTTAGAAACCTCTCCATGCTGGTTTCACATGAAATCTGGGTATCATTGGCAGACCAGACATCTATCTGCATGCAGGACGTGCGGAGTCCTGTTGGGGTGGATGTGTTTGCTGCCAAAAGGGATCTTTCTTGAGCCTGACTCTTGTGACTGATGCCAGTGTGTGAGGGTGAGAAGATTAAAAAAAGAGCTTGAAACAGTGCTCACCAAACAGTGGGAAACCATCTGTTAGCGGCACGGGCAGAAACTAGCAATTAACCCCATACAGAGGTAATATTGTGTGTATCTTTACACTTACGAGCTCTATTTAGTCTGTGAGAACACATGGGTGTGTTCAGGGTGTGTTGCAAGAAACAGAAAGAGTCAAAAAATCGCAATTGCCCCACTCACTCACAGTCATACATATCAAAGCAGTAAAAGCCAGATTTGTAATATTTTCAGTATCTTTGAACCTTTTTCACAGACTCTCTCTGAATTTCCCGCTTTTACAGCCTGATTCTTCTAGTGGCATCATAAACTGTCACAACAAAGTAGTGACAGTTTGATCACTTTAGTCTCAATCTGTATAATCCAATTCTCCAAATATGTTAGTTTCACACTAAGATAACATAACGCCATTAAAATCCCAAAGCCAAATTTATCAGTGAAGTCAGCTGCTCTTTCTTTCCCTTCTGATTTCATCATGTGCAGGCAGCAAATGTAGCAGTTCCCACCCACTACCACAGAGAGGGGGTGGAACACAACCTCAGAGCTCTTTAAGAAATCCTCCACTTTTAACATGCAATGCAGAGAAATAGTTGGCAAAGCCTTCAGAGTGAAAATGCTCAGTTTGGGGAGAGAAGACCCAAGGCATACAGTCTTGCAAGATTGTCTATATTACCCATTGGAGAAAAAAAAAATAAAAAAAATCACACAGTGCTTCTGTGTGAAATTCCATTACAGTTCTGAGCTTTGAGATGGACTTGTGCAGGAAATGGAAAGCATTCTCTTTCTGTGTTTATTTTTCTTTTCTCAATACTTCTCCAACCAACCCAAGGTGTTCAATATCTCTGGGAAACCTCTGGGAACGTCTTTGGTCAAAGATGATGAATGAAATTTGCTGAAGCCTAGTGTTTGTGGATTGAGACTGCAGTTTGCACATTGTGCTTCAAGCAAACACCTCCAAAAGCGATCAACTTGATGTGTAACAGTCACGTGCTATACAGTATTCTGACCTATATCTTCAGCTCATTCATTCCAATGCTATACATGGTTAGATAATAATTCCAGTTATCATCACTTCCCTGTGATCCGCAGCCACAGATCCTATACAGAGTTTCGTTTCTGTGGTAGCGATCAGATCTTCCTCCTCTCCTTCCTCTTCGCCTGTCATTTTCTCACTGCAGTGCCCCACCTAGTTGGAGCACCGTTGGAGCACCGCTTGAGGCCATCAGCTCTGTGTCTCCTGTGTTCCTTCATCTGACAGCGCACGGGGAGCCCTGAGACGCTCCGCTCAAATTGATGTTTGTTCAAGCAAATTGTCTAATGGCTGTTGGCTTGTCTGAGTCCTGCATGTGATCCATCAGGGTGCCTCAGTGTCCTGCTCCAAAGACAACTCATTCACGATCAAATGCTCCAGGCCTCTATATAGCTCTGAAGTAGCAGCATATTACATTGGAAAAGTACAGGCCAAGGACATTACTTTTTTTTTGGCTCTTTTGTGGTTCGCTTTTTTTTATTTATCATCACTAAATCATTTGGTACCTGGTACCAGCCACTTATCAAGATGAAACTAAATTCTCTTCACTTCATTCACTGTAGTGATTGTGGTTACTGTCTTTTCCATGTTGGTGACACTAGAGGTAGTTAATTCCAACATTTTTATTGCAACCAGTTTACTCAAACTGTACTTTTATGCAGTGGAAAACAAAACATCCTAAGCCAAACTGAGTAGAGTCGCAAGGAGTTGAACTGGTGTCAGTCACTAGAAAAGGGTCATTTGATGTGGGCCCCCTACTGGGATTGGGTAGTTACAGTAAATCTGTGATGTTTTTAGTTTACTGTATATAACTGTGTTTGTGGTCTGTGTAAAACATAACAACATTCCAGTCACACAATCTGGTATCTATTTTTCCTAAGCATGCACCAAATTGGTTATGCTGCATCTTGGGCAATAAGCTAACCCTGCATGACTTCAGTGGAACATTGTTGATAGTCAAGCAAAACTAATGGTCATGAGGCCACTGTAGTGATAATACTTTATTTTTAACAGCCCTGTCTTGAGGTTGCAGGGTGCCTTTTTTGACTGTAAATAGGCTGCTGCTGTTGCTGCTGCTCAATAACCCATCGTTAGCAGGAGAAAGAGCAGACATACACAAATTAGCTGCTCCATTTGCAAGCCAGAGCAACAATGTACCCTACCTCCAGCAGTCGGGGGGCTGAGAGAGACGATTCGTTTTAACTCCGAGTGTTGTTCAGTGGGCATCAGCCAGTGTGTGTGTGTGTGTGTGTGTGTGTGTGTGTGTGTGTGTGTGTGTGTGCAATGTTGGCCTACTTTTTGTGCTAAACCCTTCACCCACCCTTCAGTTCCTCTTTTCATATTTTGCCCCCAGGGAAAGTTCTCCAGCAGCACTTGCCTTTAACCTGTGCCTCTCTAAGCACATGCCCGACTCCGCTCCAATCTCCATGGGGCTCAATTACAGCAAGCCGCATCCAGTAGGAAATAGCAGGTAGTATAATCTTTGATTTCAGCAAATTCACATATTTGCACTCCACATATACTATAGAGACCCCTAGATTCATCCACATCGTGTTTTCTTTGTCCAGGAATATACTACATGTACATCCAGTCCTGTTTGTTGCTTGCATTTAATTGAATGGAGGAGTATTAATAAGATGTATTTTTTTTTGTTCTCGAGTGTCTCATCCCTGAGAAGGCATAAACATGAATGTGTTTATAGTGTTTGTTTTATCTACATAAATGTTTTACAGAAAAAGAAATAGTTGCAACGTCACTTCCATGAGCATTCTGCTGCCCTGTTGTTTGTCATTGATAGTCATATTAATGCTAATGCAAGTGATAGGCTACCGGCCAAAACATTTACATGCAAAAAAAAAAATCATTTTGTTTTACACATTTAGCAATCCCGATGTTTGGTATGGCGTTCATGTCCTTTGCGCAGGGCATGATGCGTCTGTCAGCCTCACATTAACTCCCCACACATTTTCTTTTAACCAGGCATTTAACTGTCAGGATGCTCACAGCCTTGTTTTATATAATCACTGTGGAATGCTCTTTGAGCAGCAAGTGTTTCCTAGCAACATAAGAAATATGTACACTGTTTGCCTCCATGCTCACTGCAAAGATTAGGGTAGTTATTATGTGCTGCAGGTGTTAGCTTTCTGTTGGGCTCTAATAACAGGGAATTACACACAGACAGCATGGTAAGAAAAGAGAGAAAAAAAAATGTAATTGTAGGTGTAAAGGTCTGTTTGGTTAAGATCACTATGCCCAGAGAGAGGTGAAATTCCCATTTACTAAAGATGATGCCGTAATTGGATATTTTGTGCATTTTACGTAAGGGATAACGACCGGCGAGGTTCACTGATACAGGGAATTAATGGAAGAATTGGGAGCGAAGAGCTCCGCCAAGAAGTCATATAGACTAGTCATATAGACTTAGCGGTGAAATTAGTAAAAGAGATTATTTTACACTTTAGAGCCTTTGGACCATGTAATTTCCTTGAGTTGGTCTAATTACAAGGGAAATATTGTATTGCAGTATTTCATTACAGAAATCTGCTGCTCTACTGAATAAATTACTGTTTTACTCTCTTTTATAACATTATTCTTCAGCAATAATGCAAATATTTCTTTTTTTAATGTAATCATGAATTATTATTCTAATGCTCGAATAAATGTATAATACCAAACTTGAATAAAACCAAACTTAATAAATAAATGACTAAAACCAAGTGTCATAATTCAAAAACAACTGAGACCATTAAATTTGTTTTAATAGTTCTCACCATTGGTTTATGTTGGCTACCATAGATTTATTTAGTAAATTATTCTTTCCAGCACTAAGTAGGGTTTCATGTTTTTGTCCTTCATTTTATATCAGTCGTCCTTAATTCATGTTATTCCATTTTATCTGCCCAGTCACCATTTAAAGATGTATTTACATTTTCAGATTTGACCTCAGCAAACCATAACAAAGTGTGATGTCATTTTCAAGTTCCAAAGGGGTTTGTTGATTCACCTGGACAATGGACAAGACATTCTGTTTCATAAGCTGCCAGTTTATTGACCTAGCACTTTTAAGGACCTACAGTTATGTTGCATATTTAATGGAGTAATTTGGTGTGCTCAGTAAAGAGTGAAATTAAAAGAGATTTGATATGTATAGTGTTCAAATAAACAGGATATCAGAAGAGGAAGTCAACGTAATTGCCTTCGTCTTCAAAGGGAAACCACTTATCCATTCCACTGTAATTTCACTCAGTGATTCAAAGAAAATTATTTTTGCTCAGTGAATCCATTGAGAATCATCAAGTGTTGTGAGCACAATTCATCTTTCAATACCTCAGGTAAATCACCATAACAATGGTCTGAATTGACCATCAAATACAGTAATCAATTGAGTGGACGGGTTTGTGACTTTCAAATCTCTTAGTAAACAAAGAATTGCCTAATCAGTAATTACCTAATTTATCCTGTGGTGAACATGACATTTCATTACAGGTTACACTATACTCTCTCAAGCAAACTCTCTTTCTTTCTTAAGCTGTTAGTTTCTTTTTAGCCCACCTGTGATCGAGCTGTCCAGCAGAGAGTACAGTCAAATAACCAAATAATGATAAATATTTCAAAAACCATTGAACATACAGTATACTGTACCTAGGGCGTTAGCCAAAATGGATCTTACAGCAAGTGTGTGGGTATTTGTAACAGCAGTGAACAGTGAAGAGGCTATCCACGGGGTATTCTACTTCAAAGAGCATCAAAGAAATGAGCTACACACTGTATTGACATGTACCTAGTACGTGCTATGGGTTGACCTCTAAGGCTAAAGAAGATGTTGTGAAAGTCAACGAAAGAAAGGGAGAAGGATCATGTCTCAGATTACCTCATCTATGAACAAAAACACATGTGAAGCGACAGGGATTCACCAGCTACACATATTTTTTTTACCCCATCTCCTTTTTCTATGTTGGCTGACCTTGTAATTACAATACGGGATTGATATCTCTATTTCCTCATCACATCTGCAGAAGGTATCATTAAACTGAGGACAAAAGATGGAGGCCATTCTTTTGGCATTTCTTTCTTTGGTGGCCTGCCTCATTACCTGATCCCCGCAGGTGCATGTGCATGTGCATGTAGGCCCAGCAAGAGCCTCTAATGGTCATGCCGGACAATATGTTTTAATAATTGTAGAGGCCGCTTGACGTGTGGCGTGCTTCCCACTGCTACGGGGAATAGTGAGATTTTGATCAAGCAGCCATTAATATCTGGGACTTCAGCTGACAGCTCCTCTCTTTTCCACTCATTAGTTACAGTACATGAAGGGATGCGTCCAGGGAGAAAGCTTGTGGTCTTAGCCTTACAGTTAGGACTGAGACAAGTACTTTGTACGATCATGGCAAGTGTTTTGGTCATTACTGTCACATCCCTGAGCTCGGCCCTCGTGAGGTCATCAGTTGTTTAAAAGAGAAACAAATCTACAATAAGCCACGCATGTCTGATTAATTCATGTAAAGGTGCTTACACACTGCCCCAACGAATGCCAACAATCACAAACTGTTGGGTCAGTGTGGACCCTCCGTTTGCATTTGTCTGTTCTTTTTGGGTAGAGTTGGAAGAGTTCAACATTTACACTACTACTATACTAGTTGACAAGCTTAATATGAGGTTGTCGTTATCTCACTCTGCTTCATGTGCACGATTGGACAGACCAATGATTTCAAGGCGGTTTGCAGAGCAGAGCATGTCACAGAAAATGTTTTACTCCTGACTCCACTGCATCAAGAGTTAAATCTATTTTTCTTTTGTATCCCCATTTCAGTTAAATTTAACCAAACTGAAAAAGGCTTAGTTTCCCTCTTGAGCTGCAGAGCCAACTACAGGTCTTAGACTGGATGGGTTTTACCAGACTACTAGAAAATATTACTCTGACCACCCACATTGGTCTGTAAAACATTTTTATTAGAAATACGTTCTTGTATAAAAAAAAAATCTGAACATGCTTCACATACTTCTTTTGTTTTACTTTTAAACAAATACTTTTGTTCATCATACAGTAGATACCCAGGCACTGCATCAATTTATTTTTTTGTATTGTTTATTTTTTTCCGTTTTTAAGCTGTCAGGACAAAACGCAAACATTACCAATCCATTTAGTAACATACATTAACTGGTCATTTAGTTTTGGTCAGCACTAACATGTTTTGCTTTGCAACACAAATATTCAGCTGAAACAAATGTAGGAAGAAAACATAAGCAGCAAGTCATTGAATTTACATCACAAACAACCAATATTTTTCTGAAAAGGTAAACTAAAAATGAGACCATTTCATTTGAATTGCAACAACGTTTCCTATTTTAGCAAGTAGCTGACAGACATTACACATGAATCAGTCGTATTCTGCACATTCACATCTCTGTTGTTTCTGTCTGCTGTCTGCCAAATCATTGATCAGATATACTTACCCTGTACAATCTGTCTATCCACCCAATGGAGCTTACTGAGTCAAGTGTAGAACAAAGTGGAAATATCCGATTCCCATTTCTATATTTCAAACTGTGCCACTATTCAGTACAAAATTGCTGGTGCTCACCTTAGCAACCATGTTTCTTTTGTCTCAGCATCAGTCAAATGTTTCAGTAGTGTTTATGCATGGTGGAGCCAAAATTGTGCATCTGTGCAGTTATCATGGCCACCAAGTCATTGTGCCTTTCTTAGACTATGTATTGTAACTCTTTTAGAAGTTTTTGTCCTGATTGACTAGCCTGACATAGCCCGCCCATAATACGAATGTTCATCCGTAACTATAGTCTGGGAACAGTCTTCTGGCGCATGTTTACATCGGTAGAGAGTCTACCGGCCAATAAACGAAGCTGATTAGACGAGCTGTCCAATCGTTTCAAACCAGAACTGAATGCCCTCCCTCCCGCACTATAATCGCGTCAGGTTAAAGAACCTCCAGACCATGAATACGGATGAACAGCAGTATTATGGTCGGGCTATGTCAGGCTACTGATTGACCACCTTTGTGCTTTTCTTTCTTTATACTCTTGTGCTTACTTGTTTTTTTTTTTAGCTTAAATTTGGATAAACGCTGGCCTTTGCAGACCTCTGTGCTGTCTTCTGGTTGTATTAGGCTACTGCTACATCCGACCGAGGGAATATCTTTAACATCAGCTGAGGGGAACTAGTATTGATGAAACATAAAAGCTCAGTTTTTTTCCGTATGTCCTTTGTTCTGTGAGTTATCACTGGCGAGTGAGTGGCGGACACTATATGTGTTAGCCCATGAACTTTTAGTTTGTGAACTTTGAAATTTGTGAAATTGTGAACTCTTACAATGTAAAAATTTCATCTCTATGGTTGTTACGTTTGTTTCATGTAGGTAACAGTATTTTACAGGGACTTGTGAGTGTGCCGTATGCGAAGTTACATTCTTAGCCTGGAGGTCATCATGGAAATCCTCCAGCTTAGGAGACATACAGTAGCTGCGGGAATGGAACCACACAACTTTGGAGAGGAGCTGCTTTAAATTACTTCTCTACATCTTTAGCGCCTAATTGTTTGGGCTAAAAGTTGTGAATCCGGCACAAGTGTAAGCCTTACATCTGTCCCTACCCATGTTTTTATTATTTTTTATGACATTGGGTCGCCCAAGCATACATAATCTCAGACCCGTCACTTAATCAAGTTCATTTCACCAACAATTGACCAGGGACCAAGTAGTGGCACTGCAACAACACAGCAACAGTTTGAATGCATTCCACTGAATTTTTTTTTTTTTTTTTTTTTTTTTACAACACAACACAGGGATGTTCAAACCAACATGCTCAACATCTGTAAACATTGACAAAATGTGTTTCGCTGCAATCGTTCACATTATTTTCCACGTATTAGGGCAGGAATCTGGAGCTCCGATTTAAACTCCACTAAGTCAGGATCGCGTGACAGAGATTCCTCATCTTCACAGAGTTGCTCTCTCTCTCTTTCTCTCTCTTTGGGGTAAATGCACTCATTAACCCTGAATCCACCAGTTGCCATTTCTTTTGTTTTTATGTTTTTCCTTTCTCCCACCTAACCCACCACAATATCTTAAAGCATCAAATGAAAATCTTTGATGCTCTGCATGGTCAACCAGTAGACCACAAGCTTTACAGTTTGCACAAACCTGAAAAGAGTTTTGAATTGAAAGCAAAACTAACGTGAGAGGGCCCACGGTCGAGAAAGTAGATTTTCACAGAAGAGTTGTCCATCTGACAACATATTCCCTTTCTGTGTGCTCATGAAAACACTGTGCATATACATGCAGACACACACTGACACACACACACACACACACACACACACACACACACACGCTCACAAAGATGTGACACTGCAAATAGAGGAAGGTCCGCATTCAAAGTCTTGGACAAGTTCTTCTTGACCAGCTTTTGGAGCCTCCACACACTTCATCATGAGATGATTCACAAAAGCCATCTCCTGTGAAGAAGTCCTTGGCTTGCCTTTTTCATTAATGAATTTATTTATTTCCATCTCTGTACCATGTAGACCACGTCCTAAAAATGAAGAGCTGCCCTCTGTGAAGTCAATCTGTGGTACGCGGTGGGGATGCTCCTCTAGAGCGCATGATTACTGTAGCTTATGTATGTCTGTTTGGAACCAAAGGCTGCAAAGACAGGAAGAAGACCAGAAGAGAAGAGGGAAGAATAAAAAATAAGAGGAGGAAGAGCGTGAGTCAGACAGAAAATCAGACAAACATAGCTGGAGAATGCTAGGCTATACAAGTAAGAAGGCAACAGTGGCTGCATGCTACAGCATAGCAGGGTGCAAAAACATTGATGGTGCACATAGCAAAAGTATTAGCATTTTTGTATTTGAAGAATTCTACATTTCATTCCAATTTTGTTCTTCAAATAAGACAGATCAAGGTTCAAATATTGATCACTACAGGGCATCAAATCTACTGTTTATGGGGGTTCAAAAATCTGATAAATTTAATGGTCAGAAAGCTTTTTGTTTGCACTATTGACAGCCATACACAGTAGGGTAGGCTGTTGTTATGGATGCCACATCAGTCTCACCAGTCACCTAGCTACGAAACAGGTCGTCTCACTATTTCAGCCCATTTGTTTTCAACAGGGACAGAACCTCATTAAACCATGATGGAATGGGCTAAATTGACATTCCCCACCACGCACAGAGTAAATAGACCTACGCACTTGTTTAGCATTACACTTTGCCTTATCACAACAATGCTGTCCATTTCCTCCCTCATAATTAATGCCATTTGCAATGGTTGCTGCTAATTAGCCCGCTGTTTACAGATCAAACCCATTTTGTTAACCAGCGTATTTAAGCAGAAGTAATATTTGTTAAGGGGTTAAATTGACGCATAAAGCCATTAATATGAAGTCCACTTAAAATGCACACAAAAGCAAGCATAATTGTGTATTTGAGTCACTTACCCACCAAATACTGGGATCACACCAAGGTGACCACTAATGATGAAAGGGCCATTTCATGCAAGTCTTTTACATGCTAATGCACTTCTTCATTAGACCCCTCGGTTCATGCATTTCAATACTAACAAGGCAAAGCATGGGCTCATCAGTTTTGTCAATGCATTAGCATGGAGTGAGTTACCTTTGCACACACTTTGCATCATCAGACCTCACGACTCACGATCCCTGCTATGAACTTTGTAGCATCTCAGGCAGCAGCCATAACACATTGAAATGCCACTGGCCTTTTCATGGACTTCAGAGGGGCTTGGGGTTTCACCAATAGACTGTATGGGTTTCACCTGGTTTGACCCCCCCCCCCCCTCATCCCCAGTAGACATTTGAAAAAAATAACAATAAAAAAAAAGTTGTGGTACATGTCTCCCCCTGGCTGCCAGGAACAGATGTCTAGAATTAGGCCCCACTGGTCTGCAAATCACGGCTCTACCCCCACCCTCGCAAACACCCTCCGCCCCCCCCACCCCCAATCTTTTGGGGGTATGTGTTGATGTTGCACTTGGGCCCAAGCTCCACAGCCAACACCCCCCCCCCACACACACACACACACACACACAAACTCTCCTGGCCACATCTGCAAGTCGCAGCAGATATATCTGAATGAGCCCCAGCCAGTGACAGGCAAAAGTATTTTGGGGGGAATCGCAAGCGAGGAATTTTATTTTCCCACCGCGCTTTGTGTCCCCAGTGGCAATGACAAATGAACCTTATTTAAATATTCATGCGCAGAGTGCTGCCTTTGAACAATAGACGGTTCCAGGAGAACTGGTGCTGGCAATCCAATCTGTCTCTCCCTGTTCCCCCCCCTATTGTCACCATGGGCTCCATTAGAGCAAATCTCCCAGTTTTGTCACGACTGGAAACTGATTATGGGGGAGACCATGGTTATAGGCTTGGTCAGATTCTGATGTTATGTCTTTCATCAGTGACAATCACTCTGCATTCACTGTGCTGCCTGACTGACTGCTAGAATGCACAGCTGTATGTGGGAAGGCGATTGAGAGGCATACTTATGCATTCCTGCGCCCCGAAGCCACACTATAAAAAAATGGAGAATGTTTCCAATTCTCATCACATCTAGGTGAGATTTTTTTATTTTTTATTTTTTTTCAAATTTCAGAGAAATGTCATACAGGCAGAAGCATGTGTTTATAGCTTTAAATTTGACAAAATGGGATTGTTGAACGTTTTCGCACAGGCTCAAGCATTTTGTTTTTGTTGTTGTTGTTGCTGGGTTTGGTTTTTTTGGTTTCTCTTCGGCACAAAAAAACTACATACAGGTCTTAACACCACTCCTGAGTTTAACTGAGTTTCTTACATGTGCAGTGTATCTCTTTTTCCCAGACACTCTCTCTCTCTCACACACACACACACACACACACACACACACACACACACACACACACACACACACACACACACACACACACCTCACCCCCATTCCCAACACATTGAAAAAAGTAAAGCAGGTTGGGTGTGCGTGTTTGCATAATCACCCAGGCAGCCCCTTGCTGAGTCAGCCGCGTAAGTTTGTTATTTACTGCAGTCGCACACAGGAGCCTGGAGGTGCCCGATACCAGCAAGCATGCTAAACTGGTTTGAAATGAGCGTTTGCTGCTGGACACTGACAGTTTAGGGGAGGGTGGGGTGTGGGGGCATTGAGAGGAAACTAATTTGCCTCTCCATTATTTACATGTTTTGCTCACACACTCCCATGAGGTGCGAATATAAATATAAAAAATAGATCTTTGATTAAATTCACAATACAATGTTACCTTTTTCCTGCACGATTTGTAAAAATATGCTTACGGTTCCCCGGTGTTGAATAGGTTTGATTGGCGGTGGCAATATGTTTTCCCATGAAAACGGTTTCCTGGCTGACAGGAATGTTGTGGTATTAAAGCATATTTGCTGTTTCCTCACCATACTGGGAGGCCACCAGTAACAGACTCCAATGTATTTAGCCAGATTTCCTTGATCCTCAAACAACTTAAAGCACTGAGGATTGTTTAATGCTTGTGCCTGATGTGCAAAATTGACTGCAATTTTCAGGGATGGAAGAAGCAGGGCAGCTAATTTTCAAAAGCCACTGGGGTGTAAAATAACGGTGCATGCTGGATAAATAATGACGAGGAACTTCATAATAATGGTTCAAGCTCCCGTGGCCATTTAGAGCATTGACTTACAGCTCCTGAGGCATACTGTAGTGTGTATGAGAAATTAACTCACTGCACTGCCCCCCCTGCCTTCCTAATGCCCAAGCACCTAGTAACCTGCACTAGGTGACCTTGCTTTGCACGCCTGAGTTATCTCCCCAGCAATATCCTTACTATGGCTGTGAGGTTACTGTAACTCAGGGGACCGTATGTGTTTGCTAAAGCATTAGTGTTAATCTTCTCATTCAATGCGGCTGCATCACCTTTGCCATGTGAACTCAGGTAGTAATTCATGATGACGGCCAGGTCATGCAAGGTGCTGCAGCCAGCCATAATGCAAAGGGGGTTGTCAATGCAGTGTGATGCCCATGCACCCGACACGAGGCGATAGGGGCGTGTCAGCTTTACCTTGTCTTTGCCTGCGGCTCAGTTAAGAAGAAGGAAGGCCTGCTACTCAGAGGGAATCACCTTGTGTCTCCAGGTTGTGGCACAGCTCGGTGCGCGCCTCGCCATTGGGCCGCAGGCTGGCTTTGGGGTTGAACTTGTTGGACATGGTGGCGGCGGTCACCACCGCCTTGAGGCTGCGCGTACGCTTGGCCACGTTCTGCTCCGGGTGGACGAGCACCACGTACACCTTGGGCATGTAGAGAAGCCCCAGGGACACCGAGGCACTCAGGCTCACAGAGATGGTCAGCGTGGTGGTCTGGATGTA
This sequence comes from Sardinella longiceps, assembly GCA_027497455.2. NCBI lineage: Eukaryota > Metazoa > Chordata > Actinopteri > Clupeiformes > Clupeidae > Sardinella > Sardinella longiceps. The sequence goes on along the minus strand of JAODXP020000013.1, from coordinate 6,004,112 downwards.
CATCTGCAGTCGGAGAGGGAAGTAGAAACAGAGACAAAAGACAGCAGATAGTAGTGAGGGTGAGAGCCGAAGCCAGGAGGATACAAGGAAACAAGGCGTTTTTATTGTCACATGCATATGATTACTACTGTAAAAAAAGCAGTGAAATTTGTGACTGGTTTCAGCCTATTTGTGCGAGTACAGAACACCATCAATAACATTGTTCACTTCACTCCTGTGCCAAGATCCACCCTCACACAATGCCAATGGAAAAGGTCACCTATAACTCCTAAGACACCAGCAATACACTTAAATTACAGTATGGGCATAAAATGTTGAGGGGATAATAATAGTAAAAAAAAGAATATGCTTGTTGCAATCTGATTCAGCAGTAAAACAATCATGCTAAGTCAGTTCTATAGTTTCTCTCACTTGTGACTATCTATAGGAAAATAAAGTTGACAATTTAATGAGGAAGCCTATGTGGATGTGAAAGCACTGTGTATATACCAAGGGCTGCCACAAAATAAATAAATAAATAAATAAATAAATAAATGAGAAAGACACACCCTAGAGGACAAGGTTAAAATGAATATCTAGTGACAGACAAGGCAAGACAAGACACTGCTGCTGTGTCTTTCCAATTCTGCATTATCCTCTGCTGAGCTAATTTAGCCTCTCACCGGAGGCTGTGAAATCATGCTGTTGCATATGAAGAAGTTTACAATGTCAATAAAAATGACTTTCATTAGTGTATCAGGACTGCCTGTTTGCTGGGGAGAGAGGGAGAAAGAGAACAATGGCCATTAAACAAACAACAAATCAAAGTGTGGCATCTTGGCTCTGAGCTTGTTTGCTTTATGTGTTTACATAGACCAACAGTAACAACAGATTACAAGGGGCTCTTCTAAGCACGACATGGTAATAATAAAAACAAAAATAATTTCTGATCTGTGTGTATTTAATCACTTACGTCTACTAAAATTAAACCTGACCACAATTACGCTCCATGCAGTTCCCCAGAGTTATAGCATTCATGATTCTACAGACGTCATACAGACTTTTTTTTACTCATGGATGGATTTTATTTTTAAGAGAAAGTTGTTTTGTGTTCAGCTTCAGTGAGTCTTCACACAAGACCAGCACTGTTGTTCTGTGTCCTCTCTAACAAAGATATAATAACATTAGCCATCTTCCTGCTAACACACCGACATCCCAATCCCCTGAACCAGCAATATTGAGAGGTGAAGAAAAAAAAAAACAACTTTCACCTGGCTCCCCTTTTCTGTTTGCACTCCATTTTTATTGATCTTTTAGCCGGCCATGGTGCAGCAATCAATAACCGCAGAATTGAAGTGAGATAGACAGTGTGGGGGATCAACTATGAATCAATGCAAAATGTCTGACTGTTCTTACTTCCGCCACTCCACAAGTGACGGGAAAGAAAATATCTTGATTCCTGCCCTCACCCTTAAAGGGTCAGTTGCTTCACCACCTTATCACAAGATACAAAATATGCATTTTTAACGCATGTTTGTTTAGGAATGTTGACTATCGAGAGGAAAAAATCATTTTAATCCTTGATTTTTTATCTAAGGCAACCAGGCAACATTTTAAGGTTAATTTTTCATTTTGATGAAAAAATGGCTTTAAAGAAGCCATCTCTACTAAAGATTTTGTGGTTACTACACTTGCAGGATCTGAAGACATGGGTAGGTATGAGGTGTCAAAACATTTATTATTAGCTGGTTAGTAAACATAAAGGTATGATCAAAATTGATCGTACCTGGTTCCTATTCTTGGACTTGCCAGTGAATTCACATGGATTGGTGGGAATGTTCAAAGTTTGTTTTTTTAAAGCCTTTAAAATGTCATTGTCCTTTGAGCAATTTAAGTCAACCACCAATGACCATCAATCCCCCTTGTACAGCCATTGTTTTCAAAATGTTGGAATCGCTCCAGATTTACAGTCACCTCCTGACACCTGGTTGTTTGTCAAGATTCACTGTAATAAATGATGACTCAGCAGCACCTTACAGTATCCTCCACAGTACCCACAGCAAAGCTTTCCTCTGCAGTAGCAGCAGCAGCAGTGGCTAGTACATTATAGTAAGTCTATAGAACAGATTTGGACAGTTAGAGGTGTGTCGTTTATCAGCCTCGCTTCTACTTGATTATTAGTACATCTGGGACAAATTATTTTCTGTGGAGCTCCCCATTCTACCGCAGTACCTGTGCACTTGCTTCTGCTGCAGACCAGAGGCTCCCTGGCCACTGCTGTCAATTCAATATGGGCCTCATTCATAAGTCATACTTAAACAACTCATAATTTCACTACAGGGTGCCTGCCATCACTTGTTTCGAAGAGGGATTGGCAAATTTTCTTGGTAATGAGCCTACAATGTTTTTTTAGAATAATCACATGTTACAAATTTTGGAATAATTAGATGTTATTTCTTGCATTCTGGTAGCCTGGGTCTGCCCATACTGCCTGCCGCTGCATGAAACTTTGCGATCAAGTCAGTATGGCCAAGGAGGCAATTTCCTCAACTTCAGAGCCCAGATCAAATCGGGACCCAATGAGAGACGAGCAGGCTGGAGGAGGCAAGCTTAGGATGACTCTCTCAAGCTCTGTCCCATAACACTGATATAAGTTTGGTAGCATTTGATTGGCATTTAGATTAATCCCGCCCGGAATTCCCGGGCAATGCTACCTTTGCCAGACCATGGTTGTGCAAGCCAGGCTACCATTCTGGTGCATGACTGGCTTCATTATTGGTTGATTGAGGGACACTGGAACTGGCAACATCATCATCTAGAAGTTTCATGGAGAGGGTTAGAAACAACAAGAGCAGCAACAAAAGCCCCATAAGAATGAAAAGCTCAACCTGGCATTGTGCTTAAGTAATAGGCTGTGCATAGCTAATTAAAGTGTGATGATGTTTATGAAAGACATTATAGCTTAATATGGCTAATGACTGTGCTAATACAAAAAAAATCTTTACTAAAAAGGTTTTGTTAGTAGACCACGGCAATACTGATGATGATGACCTTGCTTCCCCATACTCTCCATTTCTGGCTAAAGTACTGCTGGGAAATGTAGTAAGGGGTTGTGGATACCTGCCTCTCCTCAACGTTCCATATCAGCGGAGACCACTGCAGACGCAAAGCTAATCTAAAAATAATTAAAGCGTTCAAAATCAGCAATTAAATGGTGAATGCTCTTTGCCCAGCCTAAGCAAATAATCTATTGAGCAGCATGGCCCTTACAGGATTTAATGACTCCTCAATGGACAACTGATCCTCGATAGATGAACCACTTCTTTTGACTCTTCCCGGGGGGGTGAACGGCGAGGAGAGGAATTGATTTGCTCTGCGCCCTCAAATTCACCCTCAATCTTTCCACACCTGGATCTGCATTTGTGTATGCGCTGGTGAAGGATAGGTAGTCTGGGTTTGCGTCCTGCACACACACACACACTGAAATCAGGGCCTCATTAACGGGGACTGCCAGAGGCGATGTATGTTCAGACACCAAATTTGCAAACTAATGAGAGAGCAAGAACTATGGAGGAGCAGGAGACTGAATCAAAAAGGCCTTAGAGGTTCAGTCTTGACGCAAAGAGCAATACAAATGAGGCTGTGCCTAAAGTGGCGTGGCGTTTACAAGGGACACTTCTGAAAGGTAATGCTGTGTGTGTGTGTGTGTGTGTGTGTGTGTGTGTGTGTGTGTGTGTGTGTGTGTGTGTGTGTGTGTGTGTGTGTGTGTGTTTGTGTGTGTGTTTTGAACAAATGCCAGGCCCCGATGGAGCTGCATAGTCTATTCTCAGAGGCTCAGCTACAGCTACTTGCTGTTAGACATACAACAGGAAAAATCCACAGGAAAAAAAAAAATCAGGCCATGCAAATGATGTCTGGAAAGATAAAAACGGCAAAGAAGAAAATGTGAGCTATGTTGAATATAGAAATTGTGAGCCATCACAGGCTTGCTGTAAAGTGGAGCATGGAGGAACCGTCAAAATAATGACCACAGCCACCAAATTTAAGGTACCCAAGCAGCCCCTAGAGAGCTTGAGAGAGAACGCTTCGCTTGCCTACTAGAGCACATCTAAAAAAGACCCAAGACCCATTTATCAGGCCAGGGCCAGGGCACCTAAGTTTTCAGATGGGCATTCAGGCAACCTCAGAGAGATACAGAAGGCAGAGATGAAACTGTTAAGCCTCCAGCCCACATACTCCCTGGCTGGTGACTAGCATGCGCTAATAGCCACACGACAAGTGCGATCCGGAATGGAATTCAATTCATTAAATTCCTTCATTGTGACGAAGGTGTGGCAGAGAGCAGAGTGAAAAGCTCTGAAAGACGGCATTCCAACGTGTCTACAAATAAGATCAAGGTTCGCTAGTTCTTTGGCATTTTCATAGCTGCACTTGAAACCACTTGACTTGAGTGAATGCCACTGAAAAACCCTTCACGCATTTCGAGTCTCTAATCATGTAACAAAGAGTCTGTCAGATGACTTGACACAAAGGATGAAAAAAAATGTCAGTGTAAACAACTGTACCTACTAGACTGTACCCATGGAAAGAAATAATTGGACATTTTGCATTTAAAATATTCCACCAATTCAGTACTATGGGTATCTCTAGACTTTGTCAGGAAAAGATCACCCATTGTTTTTATAAGAGGTTATGTGAAAACAATAGGGTGATTTAATAGCCTACCTGTCATCAGGGCTGTTCAAATTGTGCATGGACCTGGGGTTGGTTCATGTAGGCTACATTTAACCATCAAAGGTCAGCCCCTTGAGATAAGGTGGTGCTTGCTCTGAACATGCCCCCACCCCTCAGAAGTGCTGCAAACAGAAGTGTCATTGTTTCTCAGTTTCTCAGAAAACACACAGCCTCTGTGACACTGCTTGTGTTGAATGCACAGCTCTGTCTGTCTCTTTGGTGAATCAGAAATAGGCTGCCATGAGGTTGACGGCAGACAAACAACATGCAGAGCAGAATAAAATCTGCAAGCAGCTTTGTTGTTTTTGCATTAGTTAGAGAAATAAGACTCTGTTTAGTGTGATAAGTTCTGAATTAATAAGTACATGAATTAATCAAAGGAACAGTAGAGATCCTTAATTATTATGCAAAAGTGTTGTCATACCTACATTTTTTAGTCCACTTAAATGTGACTGTTTTTTTCTCCTTTGGCATAATTCATTTGATACTCGCTTGTTGCAGCACCATCTCAGAAATACAGAAATACACACTAGTTCAGAAGTTATTAAAAAAAAACAGAACACCGAACTGCTACTGACTTGCACCAGGCCAAATAAACTCTCGATATGGAAATGTTTTGGAAAAGTGGGGAATTCTTTCGAGCCAGCTCAAGTCAAGCTAAGTCAAGTCATAGAGGACCAGACACTGGACATGAATTAGCACCACTGACCTCTTCCTCCCTTCCTACCACTACTACTAGACCATAATTAGATTGTCAAAGCTACAATGGCAAGCGAGGAAAATGGCTGTGTGCTCGGAGAGGATAGAGTGCTTTTGAGAGGAGAGCACAATGCAGCAAGCAGCCACTTGCCCCAGGACTCCATTTTCACCGAGTCCCTCCCCTGCCTTCCCTGTCAAGTGAGCACTGATTTAGAGCACCTCTCCAGGTGACCAGATGTGAGATTGATTCCACCACCAAGCACCGAGCTCTGTGATCAAACACAATAGATAGGCCAGATGTCCCCCATTGCAATGATACAGCGAGCCTCTGGAGGGGGTATGGAGGGGAGGGGGGGAGCATCCATTATGCTTATCTTGACGCTGAATGACAAATAAATGACAGCATGTTGCCCGCTGATGCACAAGCTCACTGTAATGTGCTGATGAGCGAATGGGCGGACAGGGGAAGTAAATCAGGACTACGGCAGACGAGGGAGCGGGAGGCAAATAATTGCAGTAGGCTAAGTGATGTGTCATCGCGCATTTCTCAGGCTTTGTTGTGCTTGTCAGAACCGCTGATCAGAAGAAACCAGCCTTTCATATGCTAATCTCCTCTTTTTAATAATAACAAAAAAAGTGATTGCATATTGTTTGGGTGTAATTTTGTTTACAGTAGTGGCCTGAGGGGTGGAGAATTGCACGTTCATATATTCGTAATTTCTCACAAGCACAATGGGTTTTGTTTTTTTTTTAGTTCACTGACAATTAGGCCTACGACATCATCCAATCAAACACAACTCCCTTTGTACTGTACTTTTTTTCTGTACAGTAACCATCTTGTTCAATGTGCTATCTACTGTACTGAGTAAAACAAACTTATGGGTAGCCTAATGTGTTGTCCACTCGTCATTGTAGGAAGATATTTCCGGACAGGACAAACAGGACCCATAGGCAAAGATAGAGGGTCCTGTCTCTTCCCGAACAGAAATACTTTCCGTTAATGACAATTACCCTGCTTATTATACTGGTACTAAACAATGAGAGAAAACTTTTCTTCCAAATTTAGTTAGTACAGATCACCTAAAGTGATATTGGAATATTTTTATATGTCTGAGGTGCACCTAAAGGTTTCATGTGCTCATTTAAAACTTTTAGGTATGCACCAAAAGTTTTTAGATGAGCATCTGAAACTTTTATTTTTTTAATCTTTCATCTTGCCACTTTTAGGGGATCTGTTACTGAACTGATTTCACTTGACATCACATGACACATGACAAAAAACCTGTTGCCATTGGCAGTAGTCATTATGCAGTGGTCATTATAGAGACAAAACTGACCTCCAAAAACAGAAGGCCCATCCAAAGTGAATGGAACCTCCCACAAACATTTTGCATACCGGTAATTACTGAACCAAATTAAAAAATTTAGTTTTAGGTTGTCTTGCCAGATTTTAGGTTGTCCTGCCAACTTACTGTTCAAATTGTTTTATTAATGTGCACAGACTTCTAGTAGTATTGAGCAAAGCGCAAGCGCCATCATCTTGCTCCCACTGGAGTGTGTGACGCTGACAGTGCACTCTTTCATATGAGAACACATACTATACGGCAAGTGAACAGCAGAGACAGGCGAACAGCCTCAGACATACTTGTAAAGCATTTACAAGACACAGGGAGATAGAGGCAAATAGAGGGAGAGCCTGGATTGGAGATTGAACCTGATGAAGCTATACACGAAATGCGTTCTTCACTGAATGGAATAAAACTCAGCAAAATCCAGTGTGCGGCGATCGCTATTTTTTGGACTATATGAACAAACTGCATGTTGCCAGCACCTGGAAATTGAAAGGCTGTGCAGAGGGACGCCAATGGGGAGAGAGTCTATTTGCTTGTAACCATAACAAGAGTCTGCTAAGGCAGTG